>JAPYYX010002226.1:0-17507 GCA_030522605.1 Cremastinae sp. B BG-2022a | reverse complement strand
ATGACCTTGATTTTTGAGTATGTTGCTCTTGAACCAATTTGCAACAACTTTCCCTAATAAACATAAGCTCAAAAACCGCATTCTACAGAGATAAACTATGACAAAAATTCATTGATTTGGGGGCCTGTATAGAACTACCTTAAGGATGAGAAAGAATGGAGCGAACGATCACTGCTATCTGGGGTTCGATTCTGTAACTTAGGTCAAACGTCTTCCATTTCGTAATTTCATTTCACGTGACATAGTTTGTCTGATTCTGCATGACTGGAGTGAAAATACGAAAATCGAGTACGAAACAAATATGTAGGATGCCGGAGTCGAGTTCATGCGAGATCTCGCAAACTCACCATAGTGAATCTTATAGAATCGCGTGAGGCACTCCTTTTTTGTTTCCTCACTCAATTCATGTTACAGAGTTGAACCCCTGGTTTATTTCTTAGAAGACGGACAAAATCGAACTGACGATATCGGCGACGATTTCACCTTCCCACAACATTCGTAAATTTTCGGCCACTTTCGCGCACATACAACCATGGGCCCACAACTCACTCATTACATTACATGTAAAAAATCTTTCCGATCTGAGTATACCCTTGTCGTCGTCTCGTAGGTCTCGTACTAATAATAAATATTGAAGTTAATTTGAATTCGAAATATCAAGTCTGTCAGTCAGATTTATTATCGAACATTTTGCTGTGTAATGTTTATGGGATTTGATTTGGATATAATCATTATGAACAGAATAGTGAGGGGGGTTTTTGTACGTAATTCGTTAATTTATACGATGAAGTGGCAACTTCATTCTCCCCTGTTAATCTCATCATTGACCTAATCAATGAGTACAATCTACATTTCATTCAGTCAATAAATCTTAATCGGAAACATTAAAAGTACAATTTGGAAGACTGGATTAAGTATATCCGTGAAAATGAAACACTCAATGTCGGCCAAAGTTTTCGAATTGTTCACAAAAAGCACATTCAACGGGATATAAAAGTATCAAAAAAGAATTTCATTTTTCATTACACCTTAGAGACAAAAATTTAATTAACCTTCTTCAACAAGCTTGCAAAATTGGTTTTTCAGGATTTTTTTGTCAGTCCTCATCACGAAGTCCAACGTTCGCAAGTGATCTCGCATCGCGCGCTCTTCCTTCGGATTAACCGTTGGAACGTTCGAGGCGTTCGCATAGCCCGGAAGTATGGAGATTTGCTGCTCCTCCTTCTTCCTCGCCAAATATTTCGCACGCGGCAGCGGGCCGGCTTTTTTCTTGCTCAGAGAATTTTTCGCACGCAGGAGCGCCTCTCCCGCTGTTTCCACATAAGATTGATCTTTCTTGCGTGGCTGGATTCCCGCTTTTTCCTGACTCGACGGATCTTCGGGCGCGTCGCCTCGTTCTTTTCCCGTCGAAGCTTTACCACGCATCGCTTCATCCGTTTCATTCTTCCCCGAACGTTTTTCACTCGGCGGTGCGACTTGGTTATCTTGATTTGAAGGATATTTTGCGTGGAGCGATGTACCGCGCTCCGGCAAACGAGACTGCTTGCCATAAGTCAAATTGACATTAGGACGAGTCCTTTGCTGCTGACTCAGTCTGTATCCATAGTGAATATTGGCAGTACCGGTCGGATACCTGAATTTACTCGAGGTTCTCGACGCGTCTGAGACTCGCACGGGCACGACGCTCATGCTCACGGTTTGATGTGTAATATTGCACTACAGCCACGGGAAAACCCGATCAAAATGACAACGACAACATACACAGGAATTTCCTTCAAACAGCCAGGATCGTTAGTGGTTATGCAATCGCGTGCACATATATACACGTAAGCACTTTGACAACTCCGTGACATAACCGGATAGCTCAGCGAGCCAACATGACGAACATGGTCGATGCCAACTTGTTTACCGTAACCATGCCAACCTGTATCGAACGGAGGACTCTTGTATGTACGTGCTCTCTCGGCTTTCTATAGCTGTACTATCGGCGAATGGAGAACGGTTTTATGTACATTATAACCTCAAGTCGGATGAAACGCGTTTGGAAGGGTTCTCGAAGATATCGTACTCTCTTTTCCTTCTGGCTCGGTTGTTCCCCTTTCGAGTGTACACCCAATCGAAACTTGTGCAAATGAAATTTTCACGAGCAATTACAGTTTCAGTATTGGTATTAGACGGGTCAAAAAGATGGTACAGTAATGTTCTCGGAAGTGGCGAAGTAACGTTTCACCCCCCCGGTTCTCGTAAACTCGACGACTTTCACCGTGCCTCCATCTTTGGTCCTAGGTTTCAGAAACTGCTCGGGAACGACGCCTGAGGTCTCGCTAGACAAAGTTTGCTCTGCCCAAACCACACAATGCGTGGTGGACTTGACGGTGTTTGATTTGACGAGAGGTTCGGAGCTTGCAAGGATGCGACGTCGTTTTCGTTCGTCTGTGTGGTCTCGCCTAGTCAAGAGGTGAAAGCGATTGGGAACGATGGAAGGTGGAAATATATAAACCCTACGGACGTCTCAGTCACGTCCGGAGCTTGAACGTAGCTCCGGGCCACTTCCAATATTGCTACACACTCTCCGTTTGCTGACTTTCCCTAGAATTCAACCAACCTCTTCATATCTCCTCTCCCTATGTACACCGAGCAAGTGACTTTGATTACAAATCATTAGACATTTATCGTGCAAGCTTTCTCGGACCGCTTTCACATTGCTCTTGCGGGGCTTACAATAAGTCTGCAATGAACAGTCAGATTTAATATATATGGTACCGTCTGTATTAGATCGCCTGAATTTGTAAAAGAGATTATCAATTAATAAGCGAATTCTCATCAAAAATAGGACCCAACCGTTAGTCTTCGGATCGAACAAAACGTATCTTCGTTTTTATTACCAGGTTTTTTAACACGCTTTATATTAACTTCTAAAATCTTTAAGAAAATCTTCATTGTCGCACATAACCAACTTCTAATTGATTTGAAACTTTGCAAATATATTTCATTCTGCCGTCAATGGAATAATCCGGTTCCATAAAATTGATATCATTGATAATGTGTAAAAAAATTAAAAATTTTCAAAATAATAATAATAAACGGTAAAAAAGTGAATATGGTGGTTATGAGTGGCATCTGAAGCGATCCTACCCCAATGAAAGAGGAGATTGTTCCACCTAAAAAAACTGGAGGGAAGTTTAGATACAAAATGGGATGCAAGTCGTAGCAGGAATAATAGTCTTTTGAAGAGGAAGAAAGTGACAAGTCAAAATGATAAGTGAAAGTGACAAAAATTCTAAGATCGTCAAGGAGATAGCAAGGGTATAATTTTCTGAAATATGTATAGATCACAGTACATTGAGACGTTATAAAACTTCTAGAATAGTGAAAAATACGAGAAATCACTTGTATTTTTTTAATTGAAGTTGAATTTCTCAATATTGTGGGAGAACCCCGTAGAATAGAAAGTTAAGCCCGGCGTCTCGTTTGAATTTTTTCTCTACAGAGTTTTCCTACAATATTGAAAGCCTAATGAAAGCATGAATCCAATCACGTGCTTCGAATTATACGAAATATTAATTTAGGCCGATAATAGTACATACTTTCTTTTTTTATACAAGTTTCTCAGGACTGAGTAATCGTCAAATAATTTATTCACAATTTTGTACCAAGGATTAATGTCTCCAGAGTTACCTTCATCGACCTCCATCTGCTTAGTAGTCAAGTGAGAATTTCAAAGCGCAATCGGAGCAGATGTCGAATACCTACAAGATCCATACCAAAGTTTAGCACCGTTGCCTGGCCGATCGCCCGAGTCCTTCTCCCCAAATATGTATATCCCACCGCGATTAACCTCGCTCTATAATTGACATAGATATATAGACACGTGGATATATACATGGCCGATATATGTATTGGGCGATCAGAGGATATAGGGAACTTGAGAGCTATTGTCGCCTGAAACTCTCGCTTGTATATAGCAGGCAATTGGCCAGCCAATACCAGCAGAATTTCCGCCATGATTTATCGGAAACGTCTGTGCCAGAGGCTGCCACTGGGAACGGGAAATCACGTATGAGATGGTTCCATTTTTAAACGCCCGGAAATCGAATAATATTTGACGCTGCTTTCCCTCATTATCCTTTCCATTTGATTGCTCGATAAATTGAAAGTAAATTTGAGATATAGATTTTGAGATCCTTATCAACATGAGACGTGCCTCAGAAATGAACCAACGCACAAATTTTAATAATCTGATCGTTGGCTAATTTATCGAATCGTACGATCGGGAAAAGGGCATGCCAAGGCGCGCGCGTACAATGCATAGAAAGACAATGGAATTTCTTGACAATGGTGGCACAACGTGTGCCAGAATTCTGCAGGGAAAATCTCCAACGCTTCGCCTCTACGTCACTCTCTTTGGACTCGCACCGGTCTCTCCCTCATCCACTTCTTCTATCTCTCTATCGTTCTACCTCTCCGGCATCCTCCCGATGTCTGCGGGGCTTTTGCAGACGAAGCACCTTTTACACCCATAGCTGAATCTTTGAAGAAGTCATCCATTTTCGGAGATCCTCATTCGTGATCGCCACTACTCCGCACCGACGATGGCAAAAGTTTCAAACTGAAGCAGAGAACGTCGGATTGAAAATCCATTGAAAACAAGTTTCCTGACAAAATAATTACGATCAATTGTCCCAGGAAAAATGGTCACTGTCAGCAAATCAATTATTTTGTCGCCTGGAAATCATTCTGGAAAAACACTCATACTGGAAAAATGAAAAAAGTCAGATAAATCGGGGAAAGAGAAAAAAAAATGTTCGCAGCCAAGCGTGCAGGGTATGCATTTTTACGGTAAAATAATAAAACGTTTATAATTGAGATTTTTTTTTTCAATAGAACAAGCGATACGGTCGAAGCTCCGAGCAGAAAGTTCTGCGTTTCACTCCCGTTTCTCGTTTTTTCTCTGAAAAATGGATGGGGAAGCAAATCTCTCGATATTTCCCGAATGTGACAGAAGCCTGAGCTACCCACATATATCAATATTTCGATGGTGTATAGGATTAATGTGCACCCGTAACAGTGTCGCGTCTCCCGGGCGACTGGACATTCGATACAATCGACTAACCGAGAGATCGCGTCCAACCGAATGATTTCATCCCTCGTTTAATTCGGTTAATCGGCCTTTCCAATACTGTACATTTCGATTCAAGGCAGCCCGCTGCGAAAACAATTTTATCTCGTCGCGTCGCGCGTGGGCGGTTTGATGTTGCGGGTTTTCGACAGCGGAGACGGGATAGACACGCAAGTTTCAAAGGTATTGAATTTATATCGCCACAATAAGCTTCGGATCCCTCCCTACAAAGCTTTAAATCCTGCATATGAAATTCTTCGTTATGAACACTATAATTTTCGAAACATTCTCGTCGACGAAGAGGATTTCCTTTTTTTTCGTTTTCTCAAATAATAACGTTCGATGATACGTACGCACATCAAATAATGCGCGTCCGACACATAATATTCCATCGATTTCGGGGGTTAAACGAATTTTCGGTTGAATTAACTAGCCTCGAATGCAATTTATACTAATTAAAACAAAAATAAAGAGAGAGATTCGAATCGCGATATTCGAAGTTCTTCATATACGGTCAGATATATTCAAATATACCCGAAATATCGCGAATAAGTCCAGATACCGTTTCCAGCGTTATATTTAAATTTATCGATCGTGGTATTTTCCTAACCTGCTCATTACGAGATTATCACTTTTTTCGATATCATTACTCGAAAATTATTTACCGATATGCGTAATATCATGATAATGATGAAACTTTCTTTTAATAATTCATAAAATACTAAGTAATAATTTCAAACAGAAATATAAATGGTATTTCATTGAGCGATCATCGTAGAATATGAGCTGTAAAAACCAACCGTCCATAAAGCAGCGTCGTACAAACTGTCGATAAATGTGTGCGCGCTCCCTTATACGTATATACCACCGTTTTCAATGACGAGAAGCTTAACGGCGACCATTAAAATTTCCCCCAAGTTGCGTTCCAGCGAGCGTTCCCGTGGACTGATACTTTCAATTTAAAGCGCGTGTGCGTCGACTCGTGTATGCATTACTTACAATCTTTATGCTCGATCATGGATAAAAATCGACGGGAAGTTTCATCGGCCGTATCTTCACATCTTGATTCTTATAGACGAAGAATTTTTACATCAGGTTTCCCATGGACATGACAGAAATTGATATCGCGCGTCAGAATGTCGGAGCTTACCGATGTCTCTTCGCATATATTTCTTTTTTTCTCCCTCTGATAGCTATTCATGCAAAAGATTTCGCAAAACCGATTTATTTATTTTTTCATATTGAGAATAGCGATAAATCACTGTGTACTCTTGTTTTTCTTCAATCCAACTTTGACCGCAGTGCGGCACACATAACGTTTTTTTCTTCATCTCGACCACGAATAAAACCGTCCTCGAGAGGTGGATGAGAAATATCGGACATGAACGAGAAGAATTTATATCGCTTTCGCTATGGGAAAAGGAAATCCCGATTTGATGTACGTACTCTCAATTTTTTTAGTTACTTCGTGCTCCACGTAACACAAATCTGTGCATATGAAAAGTCATGAGTTTTTTTTTCATACGTAAATATTTTTTTCAATCAACCCTCGTTCAAAATCCCGATAAAATGCTGACTCCAGGGTCGAATTAAATACGTACGAATGAGTGGAATGTTTCAAACTGTGTTTGTTACATAAAACCCCTGAAAGTTAATTTTATAAATAAATTCATAAGATTCTAGTAATATTTTTATGAGAGGGCTGAAGTTTTGTAAGATGTATTAATTATAATTTGTAGCTAATAATTATTAGCTACATAATACTCAAAAGTTCTTAAGATTTTTTTTAATAGTTTTAGCAATGAATGTTTTTTAAATGGTACAGAAATTTTAATTTTCATTTAATAAATTTTCAATTCTTAATAAATATGAGCCAGAAGGACTTTATAAATTTTTTTGAATTGTGTAATACTAATTATTGCAACTGTTTCAGAAATTTGCTGAAATTCTAGATTAATATTCCAATTAGTTCACGTGGTGTATAATTGATAGCAAATCCTCTCACGAATATGTTCTTCCAAACGTAGTCATGCACGTCAAAAATCCACAAAAAATTTTTAATTTAGTTCAACTTTCTTGAAATCTAATACGTGCACCATTTGAATTGCGAATGCGTTGTCTTCTACTTCAGTCATTAAAAACCCTATATCTGAGCCACCCATCAGATTTCAAGACACATTCCACATTGCGTACGCATCGGCTACAAAGTTTCTGATGGCGTATCGCGTTTCCCCGGACGAACGCATTTCGCAACCCTCGAAATTTCATTCCAGGCGAAAATAATTATCATCATCCTTAGTGAAACCGTATGCCGCAGCGGGTACGCTTGGTACAATAAACAGGGTTGCTTCAGCCCCTGCGAAGTGTTTGCACGAAATAATTCGAGATCCGGAAAAAGCCTCCCCTGAAAATTAACATCGAAATTTTATTGCGTAACAAAACCGTCTGGTTTCTTAACTATGAATTTTCATTCTCAAAAACACTTATTTCATAAGACTTCAAATGAACTACTTTATATACTATCCATAAATGTGCACATTCAATTTTGTATACAAGGATTTTTAAAGTTTTTTTTAAACATGACACTCCCTGCGGTCTTCATCCGGATAATGATCTTTTGACGAGAGTCTTGCAGCACGTTCTGCGTTATGTTTCTCGTCTGGTTTTTAGGTATATATGGATTATTATAGTCCCAGTGGATATCATTATGAAGACCACGTGTACTCCAATGATAATGTGGATCTGGTAGAGCGACGATGAACTAACGCTGATTACGAATATATACCGATGATACGGGTAATAATACTCGTTCTATCTACGTACATCGAGCTTTTTATATATATATCCACATATATAGACACCGGTACGAATTCTCTCTGGTAATGGCCACCTCTTGATATAACTATACCCGCGAATATTACGCTCTCTGGGTTCTTTCAACGATGACTGATTAAATTTAATTACGGCTAGGTGGACGAGGCTACATAACAGAGGAGAAAGGAAAGAGGGATAAAGGAGAAAGCGGGGAAGCCAGAACACACCAGTCAGCTATTCACACAGTAGCGGCCCCAGTGACGTGTGAAAAATGTATTAAAGAGAGAGAATAATATAAGTGAAGTTTCAGCGAATATCCGCAAAACGTGAATCGATTTATCGGGAGGACTTTCTCCTCGATTCATTTTTTTCCCTCTTATACATACACATGTACATTGTACATCTCGTGCTGAGCGATATGCTAACGAACCGAATTCGGCCTTGGATCCGAGCCACCCCGTAATTGCGGACACATGCATCACGGATAGTGAGAACACACGGCACAGTCACTCGAAAAATGAGACTTCGAAGAGAAGAATGACGAGAGAGAGAGAGAGGGCGTTTTTATCTGGCGTTCTTGCGGGATGAATCACACGCAGTCTAGGAGAAAGGGTGGAAAATATAGCGTTTCGAGGGATGTTCTCCGGTGAGGGAAAAATAGAGAAGATGGAGAGAGAAAGAGCACACCGTCGTCGTTGTCGTCGTTGAGTTCGCGTACATCAGTGCTTGGTTAGTTCCTGATGGTTTATTCAACGCGAAGCAACGCGAACCATTCCTGAAATAGCGCTCGGTGCGCGTGCTTACCCTCGAAAATTCAAAGGATCCGGCTCACTCTTCGGCTCCTTTTCCTCACGGACACAAAACTCGCGCGCCACCCAACGAGAAGTCTCTCCCCCTTGTACACATCCTGCATTCGCAATTCGACGGCCTCGTTAATCTCATCCTTGCTACCTCTTCCGCCGCGATCTTATTACCGTTACTTTCTATATGTATCGCCGCAGGCCATCCGCCTACTCTCTTTTCCTTTTCTCCTCGTTTCATCCGACGCACTCGCTTTTACTAATCACGTATACAGTCTCCTTTTGTTTCATCCTCATTCTCACTTCGCTTTTTCGGTTTACTTTGGAAAAACTTTGTCTCCTCGGCCTGCAAACAGGTTGAAAGTCGGGGGAGACGCGTTTTTAAAATTCCACGCAGAACGCGCGCTTTCCAATTGATTAACAAATTTTCGACTCATCGCTCGTTCTCGTTTGCGCGCTGTCTCTGAAGGTGAAAAAGAGGTTGATACGACTCTCATACACGTTCTAACAAAAAAGGGTGAGTCTCGATAACAATTCCATGAATAAGGAGCCATTTCACGGAACGTTATCGCGAGATGTAAATTTTATGGAAACTTATGTCCTGCGCATATAATAAATCGTTGTAGTAAAATTCTTGGCCCAATTTCGAGACTCTTGTAGCATGGATACTTCTATGTGAGAAAATAACAATCTGTTTTCTAGTCGTGGAGAGAAAGAAAATTAATGAATTTGAACAATTTAATGGATATGAAATTATTGCACAGTTCAATTTTTTCGGATTGCTTGTTAAGGTATAGTCCTCTCGCTGCAGCACTTCTATTAGATTTCATTAAAAATTTGCAAAAACATTCTTTGATGCCATATACACATGTGTGTAAAATTTCAGGAGTTGTTACCGACTGAAAAATCAAGGAATTTATTCTTGAAAATCGTCATTTTTTGCAACCTCCCATAAGAGACCGTGTTAAGTATCGCGATTTTCAACAACGATATTTCAGTCGATAAGGCCTGTTGAAAATTTTCACACGTTTTTATATAGAATGCAAGAAGCTTCGATAAGTTTTTTAAAAAAATCTAATGAAAAAAATTTTTACGATTTTGTTTATTATATTGTGTAATAAATAAACTGCAAGATCAACTTGAATTTTGAGGATGTTGTTCTTTAGTCGATTTGCAACAACTTTTCTTAATGAACTTAAATGCTCAGTCAACTCGAAATGTAAGAAAAACGATGTTCAAAATTTCGAGCCCCCCACCAGCGATAAGACTACCTTAATTTTATCTCAAATATATTTCGATATATCCATATCAATTCCGAGACAGTTTTCAACAAAAAATTAATTTTTTTTCAAAAAATATTATTTCATTATTATATTACTAATGCCCTCTTCTCAAAAGTGACGTAAAACTCAAATTCTAAATTTGATAATTTTTTTATTAATTTTTGTATCTCAAATATATTAGTTTAATTTACTAAAATTTATATTGTCATTGTATGAATTCAGTTATCAGGATACAACTTTGAAAAAATATCGAAACCAAACGTCTTTGGAAAAAAATCTGCAGCCTTTCGTAGCCACGAGAGAAAACGGATTTTTTTTTTCAGGAACATATCAAAGGGAGCGCGTTATTGGCAGTATATAGTCTGGCTCCCTTTCCACCGGTCTAACGCCTTATTTCTGCACAAAACTTTTGGTGTCGTTCCAAAAAGAAATCTCTCTGAAATAGAATCCATTGTTCGCGCGGATAAGATATTACGCGCGCTATTCTTTCTCCAAGTCGAAAAGACGGACGGTTGGGCCGCGTTGTATTTTTCCAAGCGGGTGTGTAACGATTCCCAGTACCATTTCATACACATTTTGTTTCGAGGATTTCGAGAATTTTGCATGCTCGAACGCTTCTTTTAAAAGCCACACGGTGAAACGCCGGAATACGAAGGAGGCTTTTGCGGATCGAAAGTTTGCGTATACGCCGTCAAACTCATCTCTCGAGTTCGCTCTTTCGCGCAGACTCGGTGAAAATGAAACAAAAAATTAGTTAATCAAAGGTCGTAAATATTGACGCTAATCTCGAGACGAGGGCGAGATTTTTAATAAAGGCTGAAAAGGTTTTTGAGGGACCCGCGAGCTTTCTTGATGGAAGTATAAACAAGATGGAACACATACAATAATGTCTCTGTATACATGTGTACACGTACAGTTGCAGTATCCAGAATCCTCGAACAATATATCAGCACGCTGAATATGAGTATATAGATATGAGAATGCTTTAGACTCAACAATGCCGGACATTATTCACGCCTGATGAAAGTTTGTGAACGCCGGTGGGGTGCGCTATTCGCTTTCGGCGAGAGGAAGAATAGCGAACAGTTACCGCGTATACGCTTTGGCTTCTGTAAGCTCGATGGAATTTCTAGTGAGAGCATACAATTATGAGTACCTACGGCGCAAAAGGTTGTATGGAGAGAGCCAGCGACGACACTATATTACGTGCTATCTTTATTGCCGAAACGACCGAGTGATAAAAATGAGATATAACTAAACGTAACGTAGACGAACCGTACGCGATAAAGCTCGAACGGAGTATATGTATGTACCCGCGAGTGTTTAAATATAAATATATCGAAGGGGAAAAAGTTACTCAAATTCGCATATTCTTGTAATTTTTCATGCTATGCACGAGATTACGAGGCGAAAATACGAATTTTCGTTGTCAAAGCAGTTTCGTGTTTTTATTATTTTATTATTAATATTTTGGTTAACTAAACGTGACGTTAATGAGAGTTTTATGTAATTCGAGATGAAAGAGTGTGTTTACGATAAGAAGATTCGAATATCTCATTTCAAATTATTTTGCTGTTCCTTTCTCTATTTTTTCTATTTTTAAATAAAATTTAACGAAACGTGTTAATGAATTCGCGATAGAGCTTCTTGTATACGTGTACACGAGTGCAGAGTTTTGCGTGGATATTGAAATTTTATTGAAATACAGAGATTCGTGGAATATGGAATTGAAAAAGCTTCTCAGAATTCTCCTTTGATATCAAACATTCATAAATAGTTTGACAAAGGTACAAATATCTTTAGCAAAACATTTCAGTCTTTTTTCTTCTTGTTGGTTTTATTAAAAGTACGTATAACAATAAGCGAAATTCAAAATAAAGCTCGTACAAGAGTAAATTTCTTCTATCATTCAAGTGTTAACATATATTCGTTGACACGTATTATAAAAGAGGAAACGAATACCGTATTTTTATAATTTTTATATACATATAGTAGATATATACACGAGTTGTAAAATATTTATGAAACGAAAAAAATTGATATCTATGTATAGGAAGATTCCAAGTACTTCAACTCTCTTCTTCTTCGTATCTTTTTTGATCTTTATTTTTCGCTCGTGAAATGTTCACTCTCGCTTTCAAAGGATCAGCATCGCGAGTCACGCGTATATAAAAACTAATTTCACCGTCACTCCCTTTTCGGCTCTCTCAGCGATGAGCGTCACCATACATAAACGCAGCCACGAAAAAAGCAGATTTAGCCGTACCGAGATTAGTATATTAAGAAGGCCGTGAGCACATGAAAGCGCCACAGCTCAACCTGTGACGTTTCCTTCCCTTTCCTACCATTTCGTTCAAATTTTCGTATCTTTTTTTTTTAATCTCCGTCTCTTCCTTTTTTATTTACCGCAACATCAAAAGCCTAACGTACATCCTCGTACCACCCAGAAACGTGAGCTTCCATCGTGCCAAACTATCTGCGAGTTCGTGTTCGTGCACACGCTCGCGATCGTTTCACGCGAAAATCCCCGAGTTTCGTGCGGTTATTTGTGTTGCCCTTATCATTCCGGTACAACGTAGGCTAAAGCGGGGTTATACCTCGCATCCTGCGGATATTTTTCTCTGTACGTGATACGAAATTTTGAAAATTTCCGTCTACATTCCCGTCAATATACGGTACAAAAGGATCTGGCAAAGTACATTTTTTATTATTCCTATACCGACGGGAAGTTGAATCGAATATTCTCAGACTCCAGTCAGCAATATATATTTTCGCCACAATAAAAATAAACAGGCAGAACAAAAATCTTAACCCCGTAATCACGATTTTTACGAGATATATAGATTACTTTTTACACCCGGGACACTAATTCCACGAGGAAAATCAGGAGAGAAATCGTGCACCTAAAATTGAGAAACTGGTAAAGCATGTCGCAGAGAGGATACGCTGCAAAAGAGATACAGAAAAAGACACGAAGGGGGAAGGAGAAGATTGCGAGAGAGTTGGCTTTACGTTACGTGTACGTTTTCTTCGGGAGACATTGCACAACTGTATATTTATACATGAAGGTATAAATGTATGTACGCGTGGGCGCGTATCTCACGATAATGGGATTCAGCCCAGGGGGCAATGCAGGAGACAATGTTTCCTCCGCAAACACGCAAAAACAGAAAGAAAAGAAGAAACGCGAGGAGAGATGTGTGTGTATATATATTCGTAACATTTTTCGAGAATACACTTTTCCCTCTCGGTGTGTATATATTCGCTCCTCGATCTTTCTCCGGAGCACGCCGAGAGTGGGTGCCGTGGTCTTTTGCCATTTGCCGAGCTGAAATAACGAGGAGCAACATAAATTTTCGAAGATACCGAACTTATACGACGTGTTTATCCGGCAGCGTGCCCGCACCGAGTAAATTCTCACCGGAACTTTCGTTACATTATAAAGTATATCTGTACACCCGGGGTATGCGTACGAGAGAGGATCCCGTATAGTTGGCCAGGAAGTCGTATAGATGAATGTAGGATTTTGGCTCAACATAAACACACCCATGTGCGTTAACCCCGATCGAGTTCACGATTTCATCGTCTCTATATCGTCTTCAGCATTATAATACACACACGCGGAGCGCACTTTTAGTACACCGTTGTTAGAAGTGCACGGGATATATGACATTTAGCATATTGCATAGGTGGCATTTTAACGACCACCTCATGTCCAACTTTGCGTACCCCGGTATTGAAATTGATGACAGATAACAAACACACTGGCGCGCTTGAGAGCCGTTCATCCTTCCACGCGCCCACTCCGCGTGATCGAATAGTGGCCCGCTCCTTCATACTCCGATATGCATCGCAATCGAGTGCAATAATCCGTTGTAATGACTTTCGCGCCGATGCGATGATAAAAATTCATTTGCATTTTCGCCGTACCGATATCGAGACTATTTTTCACTCGGTTTGCACTATTATTTTTCTTCGTAACGAAGCCATTTATTTCTACGGTGCAAACACTCGACTCTTTTTTTTTTCACCGATTAATCGCGAGAATAAATGAGAAAATTTTGAAAGAACTCGGCTGTGTACATTCGAACTCGATAGGGTAAAAAAAAGTGAGAGCAAGACCGCACGTATGGGCGAGGGTGAGATGTATGGCGAGTAACTATCTCGACTTCCCTTTCCTCAAATCCTCTCTCTTTTTCTTTCCTCGCCGTTCTAGTTGCCTTTCTCGCTGCCCTATCTTTATAGCTCCTAACGAATTAACAGATTTCGCACGTTAAAAGTGAACGTGACTCAGGTACGAAAAAAGGGACGTCGGGGAAGAGTACGTGCACGTATATTACACTTTGCACAGCCTGTTGACCCTTATGTACACTAAGCATCGGAGCACACGCGAGACTTTGCACTCGAGCCAAATGATTTTTTAAACAAATAAACTCGGTACACTCGTAACTGTTAATCTCTCACGTAAACACAAATTGAAATTTCATATCTCTTTAATAATTTTTCATGCGGTTATAAAATGTAAATAAGAGACATAGAAATTTGCTAAAGGACGTTGGGGAACACAATTTTCTAAATAAAAATCGATATAATACGTTTATTAGGGTGGCGCAAAAAAACCGACTATTTTTTTTGAGTCTCGTGTGAAAAAATGTTAGTTTTCGATGTTTTAAGAATTACCTCTAAAGAACAGCTCAAAAAAAAATTTTTTAGAGATCGCTCCGAATTTTTTAAAATTACGAAAATCGTCAATGATCGAATTTTTTTTTAAATTTTTTTTCCTGTTACAGTATAATTTTATAGACGAAAAGATACTAAGTTTCTGAAAGTTTCAGTTCAGAATTTGAATTTTAAAAGATCGCTTCGAATTTTTTAAAATTTCCAAAATCGAATTTTTTTTTTCAATTTTTTTTCCTGTTACGGAATAATTTTATAGACGAAAAAATAATAAGTTTCTGAAAGTTTCAATTCAGAATTTGAATTTTAAAAGGTCGCTCCGAATTTAAAAAATTCGGAGCGACCTTTTTTTTTTTTTAAAAACCTCCACTCGACAATCAAAAATAAAATCCCAACAAATCTTTGTGACTGATGTTAATTAATTTGATACGTAATTTGGAATTCAAAGTGGTCACCCCTCGAAATAATTTTCCATCTGATCTACAAAATAAAAGAATAAATCCGTCAAGGTTAAGAGAAACGTCTGGAAGTCTCGAGCTAATAATTCCTCGCGGCATCACAATGCTAGTAGCGTCAAATATGGCGGATAAGCAGAATTTAATTAACATGTCGACTTTTCGAGGATTTGCCGTTTCGTGCGAGGAGAGAGTTGCTGGAGCGACTGCGATACTTTTCGCGAGTTCGGGAACAAGTTGGCGGCGCCGGTGTCATTTGGCACGGTGGCCCATACACTTAGATATATACGCAGGTGTCATGCTCGGCTTTATTAGTTTAGTCTATAAGCGGAATAAAGTGCCACGGGTACGCCTTTTCTGTGTGAGTACCCTCATCAGCGGACCCAGAGAGATAGAAATTCCGCAAGGTACGAAGCCCTCCCGTGTAATTGCACTCGTCAAACTCGAATGTACGTACACGTACACTTATATATTTTGCTACGTGGAAAATTTTCAATGTGTGCATGTGCGTCGTTTGCCTCGTGGTTTTCCTTCGTATGTTGCACGTAGGGACATATAACGTTTAGGCTTCGTTTGACTTTGTAATTTGCAGCATTATAGCGTCGCTCTGTTCGGATTGTTACACCTCCCACTTTCCTTCAGCGATATACATATCTGTATACATACATCGACCGGAATGTGTATACCCGAAGTATATGTAAAAGCAAGACCTCCTCGAGAGTTTCCAGCATTTAATTAAAATTATCTACCCGTACGTATGGGCCTGACACCATATGTTGTTTTACCTCTTGCTAAAGCTTCTGCTTTTTCATCCCTCCGCGAGTAAGCTTTCGGTAACGCGTTAACTCGATTCTTTTTCTTATTCAAACAGCTCTCCGCGTTGGTGAATTAACCTGGGTCGGCAGATACCGTGAGACTGGTTTTTCGCCTGCGATTTTTTAACCGACTAGTCGGAATTGTATGTTACTTTTGGTATCACGTGGAATCCGCGGCTGATGTGTAAACTTTTCTAGTTTCCTACGTCCTGCTCGGTTAATTACGGATCTTTTTTTTTTTTGTTTAAAAAAAGGGTAATTAGCAACGTCAGATCGCAGGAGGGTTTGAAAAGAGAGCGCAAAAACGTTTTCAGTGTTCGATGTCCCGAGAAAAGTCTTCGTCACGAAGCGAAGTGGGTAAATGAGTTTGCAAATTTCGGAATCGGTAGCGTCGACATCACCGTCATTACAATACTTTCTTACGGTCATTTCTCGTGTGCGTCACGACCTCTCCAACATCGTTTTTACGACACGAGTCACGTAGCCCATTAATAAAGCCGCAACGCAGCCATTTATATTGCACAACTTCATAAAGTCTCGGGTCTTTTCTTATCAGAAAAATATTTTATCCCCGCCCCGCCGCACTTCCGCCCCTACGAAGCCCTGCATGAGCTACATACTTTCATCTCTTTACTCCCCTCCGTTCCCTTTTCCTTGGCCCAGTTACAATTTCATTTTTATTCGCAATACGTGAGCGGATTCGGCAAGCTTTTAAATTGCCAAGAATACCCACCTTAACGGCGCTCTTTCTTCTTTACCGTAATATTGATTCTCACACCGTGAACGAACCGCGGCATAGGATTTTCATTTTCCTCGTTTCCTCGAACCTTTTTCTCATTAACTGATGTACAGATTCTCGAGAAGTATCGTCCCGACGAGAATACATTCAAATTCTTCCTCGATAATTTACAGACAAGATACAGCGAACATTTTCACTTGATGAGATCTCGAAATTCGTAGGAGAAAGCAGGAGACGCCGCATTGAGAACTCCAGAACGTCACTTCAGAGTCATGCTCGCACACCTCGTTAAAATTTAAACCATGGACGTCTCTTTGGCTAGAATTTTCGGCAAAAAAATACTGATTATCATAAACATTTATACATGAAGCTTCGTGCAATTTTTTTGTCTTTTGCACATACGGAATTCAGGCGAGCATCGGATTCGCGACACAAAAAAAGACTTTGTTTTTAGCCTGGAAATTCTTGCCAACAAGGTCGAAAATCCACTCTCGAGACGTTGTCAACTCTTGTCACGAGGCTCAGATTGTGTGCAAAAAGTCTTCTCAGACAATGGTGTTTTACGTTTTACCGAGCGTTAAAAACAAGTGGTCATTGTTCAACAACAATGCGAATTTTTTTCCGTGACAAAATGCGCGAAAAGTGCAAGCTCGAATACTCGAATGGCTCATGACTTCGTCAAAGTTTGTCGAACTCTTCAACGTGTCCCGTGCAGAAAATTAATAGGGATGCCCTGATAATATAAAGGTCCCTTAAAGGCTGAAATGTGGTGACCATAACAGGGATAACCACTTGAACGCCTCAT
>JAPYYX010002225.1:0-38347 GCA_030522605.1 Cremastinae sp. B BG-2022a | reverse complement strand
TTTTTCTGTGTGAAGATCCAGGTGAGAAAGGCGCCGACGGCGACGGCGAAGCAAGTCAGCGAGGACGATGAGATCTCGAGGATCAAGAAGCAGAACAAGAGCGCGCAGGCCGCTCAACCCGCGGAAACCGTCGAGGAGCGTCAGCCGGTGGTCACGTCGCCGGTGCACAGTCCACCGGTCCGCGAGCAGCCAGAGCGCGAGGTCGAGGAGACCGCGAGAAGAACATCGGTTGCAAGGTAAACCAGAGAAAACAATTCTTCTGACGAGAAGCGCTCGAAAAAATAATCGTTACAAACTTATTTTCCTGCGTGAAATCGTTACCCGATATTTGTACGAATCCCACCGATTTATACCGAGAAAATAAATCCCCGTCCATGGAAATCTCGGCCGATGTTTCAAGTAAATTGCCAAATTGCGCACGAACGAAAAAAAAAAACAAAACAAAAAATACAAACGTTCTTTTCGTCAGTATACTCGACAGCGAACACAGCACAAAAAAACTCGGTTGTAATTCCCCATACTCTTGTAATGCTCTCCGTAATCGTGTGAAATACTGAGAACAATAGAAATAATGATAATTGTTGTTACCAATGGAATTGTACCGTACTGTACAAAAACATAAATACAAAATACACTTGCAAAATGACACGTGTGATATTTCGAACATCTCTCTCCGCAGCGAGCCTACATCGAAAAGAATAATCTTTCACCAGGTCGACGTGAGAAGAAAATAAGAGAAAAAAGAATACAAAATTTTCCAGTCTGACAAAGGTGTTTTTTCCCTCTCTCAATCATTCATGAAAAAGAACGTATGAGTTTTATATTAATTAACATCCATCCACATAGTTGACTCTCGCTCCTTGACTATCATCTCGATCGTCTCGCCGTAATCAATAGTCGTTGTCTCGAATTCTTTTTTCCAGGAGCAGCCGGCAAAACTATTGCACGAACGCGTCTCCTCCTTCGCGAATGTCAATGAATGTTGGCCATCGGGTTTACGCTAATTCCAACCTGATGATTCTCTTTGTGTGCTTTATTCTGCTATGCAAATCAATGTTCACCATGTGTATCCGATGATATATATATATATATACAATATATTATATATATACAGTACATATATATAATGTGCATTAATTCTTTGTCATTTATAACTATTGTCTCATTTTGCTGACAATAAAGCCTTCATTACCTCATCTGTCATTCATTATCTGTACTCATCTTCCCATTATCTAATAACGTTAATCAGTGTGATCACACATTATTTTATCTATATATGTATGTGTATACGCGCGTTAAATCGGATGTAATTCTCCGGAATAATGTAGGAATCGTCAATATTAATATGGGGATGCATTTTCAGAGAAAATCGTTTTTCCAAAATTTCACAAGGATCGTGAATATATATATTTTTTTGTTTCCGGTGGATTATGTTCGGATCGTTATTTTTTTTTTCGTTGATCAGAGAATATTGTCCGGGAGAGATTCGCGGAAATATATTTGAGGATTCTCTGAAATTCTCGAGGAGAATTTGCCACTTGTAAAATTAATTTCGCTTCATGGGAATAATACTGGGGTGGAACTCGTTGGAACCCCCTGAAATCCCGAGCTCACGAATCTTTCGCAATTTCGCTCGAGGAAAATCGCGACTGTAATCGTTCAATTGGTGATTTACCAGTAGTTCCAATAGTTGCGAAATTCTTAACAGGAGAACATCCTCGGAAGTTCACAATCCGGCGGCAAGAAGCGCATCCTCGGATTCGAGCACCGGCTCCGAAAGCTCGACCGGTTCCGGAATTCGTAGCACAGGTGCGCCCTTCACCGCTGAGGAGATGAAACAAAAGTATCTCTCGAGAGCACCGCCAACCAACACGACCAATACAGTTTCCTCCGGACCTGGAATAACGACGAGCTCGACTCGCGAGAATGTCCCAACGCCCACAACCAGCCCCAGACCCTTCCAGAGCCGTTTTTTAGGCGCAGGTAAATTATTACACATATATAGTCTGAAAAAATATTAACGTTATCTGTAAAAATTTATAATTCATATATATTTTTTTTTGTTGAACTCATTTTTATATGATAAAATTGTTTGTGTTAATTTTTTTCAAGGTAATCGCGCTGCCCCTCCACCCCCCGCCCCCGTGCGCGAAGAAGTAACGAAAAAGAAGGAAGAGGAGGAAGATGACGACGATGACGAGACAACGAGTTCGTCAGAGGAGACGGAGTCCGAAACGGAAGAGGAATCGGAAACGGAGACGCACACGTCGACCCCGACAACGACCCCGGCACCGACGCAGGAACGTCAGAGAAATGACTCGGCGATGGCGAGGACCGACATCGGTCCCCTTCTCGCTCGGAGCGCCGAGGCCAGACGCGGAAGCAAAGAGGATTCGCCCTCGACAAGGTCAGTATATTGAAAGTTTCTAACTCAACGTTTTTTTTCCAAAGTTTTATTACTTTTTGACAATTCAAAGATTTAGTTAATTTTGGAAGATAAATAAATCGAAAATGTATGAAATATTAGCGAACGATGATAGACAAAAGTAAATAAAATAATGGACGTTGACGATAACTGATGGCAGGTACTCGTCTCCGAGGGGAAGTCCAGCGCACTCCGTATCGTCGCCGACCAGTACAACGCCATCGTCAGCGAGCACCGGGTATACCAGCAGGTTCGTAGAAAAAGATCACGGAATTCGAAACTTGATGACTTCGAAATCCGATAATTCCCTGGACAATAAACATTTTAGGGAAGTAAATCTCGATAGCGAGCATCGCGGCGACGATGACGAGAGGAGCAACGATGACGATTACGACGAGGATGATGACGTCAAGACGGCGGCCTCATCATCGTCCTCGTCGTCGTCTTCGTCGTCGTCGTCGTCGTCGTCCTCGTCGTCCTCTCCGTCCTCGTTTTCGTCCTCGGCTATCACCGATAAAACGAGAAACGACGATAACGCGAGCGCATTATCGTCGTCGTCAACGAAACGCGATGACTCGGGATTTATCGAAGTATCGTCGAGCAGGCTTGACAAATCGATTAACGATGAGGACGAGTCCATTTCGTACGATAGCGATTCCGAGAGCGAGGAGACAGTTAGAGAAATCAAAAAGCTCGAGTCCGAAGACGAGAAATTCAAGTTCCAATTAAACGAAGAATCTCGCGATCGAATTATCCAAAAGGCAAATAACAATAATTATAACAACAATAACAATAATTATAATAATAACGATAATAATAACAATAAAAACGAAGATGATAAAATCGAGGTACATACCGGGGCTGTGGAGAATTTGTCCGAGAGGATTATCGAGGGAGGAAATTTCGAGTCGATCGACGTCGTTCAATCGAATCCCGATACGTTGAGAATTGATTCGAGCGGGGAATCGTCCGGTCACGAGGATCCTCTCGACGGCGATAAATCGAGGAAGGATTACGATCGTGCCGAGGTGAAGGAGAACGAGGAGGTGAAGGAGGAGGAAAACATATTTCAGAGGGATGACCGCGAATCGTGGAGCGATGAGAAAACTTTCGATGACGCTCGGGATCTTCGGACGGCTAGAACTTTCGTCGAGAATAATGTAGAGAATCTTTTCGACGACAATGGCTGGGTCGTGAGCGACGAGGAATCGCAGAGTCAAGAAAATTCGGGATTCCGGAGGGCGAGACTCGATGTGCCCGGTCACGAGAATTCGGAGGGCTTTGAGAAAAAATCCTCGGATGAGACGAACAAAAGAAATTGGAAGTTAAGGTCGATGCGGAGCGAGGAGAAGGACAGCGAGATCGGTAAAAATGGATGGTTAGTTTCCGAAGAGTCGGGAAGCGAATCCGAACGTGGAGCGTCGCCGAAAGAGTCGTCGCTTCATTCCGGCAGAGAGATTCCCTCGGACGAGAATTCCTCGGGCTTCGGTATACGGAGAATCTTTGCGAGTTCCAAAGACGCGGCGAGCCCCGAGAAGCTTAAAAATATTTATGCGCGCGCGGGCGAGATCTCGGGTATCGGGAATGTCGAGGGAAACGAGAATCCAGCGAGTGGGTTATTTGGAACATTGTCGGAGAGAGAAAACGCTGAGGATAAAAATACATCGTCGTTTGGTTCAAAACATTTGAGTTCAATGGCCGACGAGAACGACGACGGAGACGACGATGACGACGACGACGAAGACGAAGACGACGACGACGACGACGACGACGACGGTGACGATAACAGAGGTGAAAAGACCAGGAACGGCGTTACCTCTCTGACCGGAAATACCTCCGTAAATAATAGAGATAATGAGAAATTCGAGAGGACGAAAATTGACCGAGGGGACCATCATGGGGACGACGATGTACACACGAATTTACCCATGAAAATGGTAACCACCGTCTTCTGTGTTTCCGTACTGTGTTACAGCGTTCTAACGAATCTTTTTTTATAACAAGAATGCAAGAAAAATTCTGTCACGCGGGAAATTCACTCTTTCGTTATGAAAAAGAGCCGAAAATTATTTTTTTATCATGTTTTTCCAAGACGGACGTCACGAACGTAATTGATAGATATAACTCTGACTGAAATTTTGACAGAATTCTATTTAGAGCGTATAATGAGCTCAAAAAGTTAGATTTTTTTTCACTCGTTCGTTGCCTGCTCGTATTTTTCGAAATTTCGATCTAATCACGAAGTCAGCGTGTCTCGGAGAAAAGGAAAAAGCAAAGAGAACGTTTTTTACGATAACATAGTAATTTATGGCTGCATTTTTTCTTCTTTGTACATTGTGATAATCGAATTTACGTATTCAACGATAAAGCAAAGTGGTACATTCGGAATATTTCGGAGCAAGTTTTGAAATTTCAAAAAACGAATCGTATTTGAAAGTTTATTGAAAAAAAATAAAATAAACACCATTTTGCTAGAAACGAATACGTCGAACGCAAAACGTTCCTATACTGATGTTCGCCTTAATTGCGTAACTGATATTATTGCTCAATTACGTAGCTTCGTAGTAATACTTCTTTTTTTTCTTCTTTTTTTTGTACGCGCCTAGTTTGTAGACGAAGATAATTTTGAAACTTCTCGAAAAGTCATTCGCAAAACTTTTATAGAGCGAGAGAATCTTGTCGTCTTTTTTACTACTTAGAGATAAAGAGTATATACGTAAAAATATAAAAATAAAAATAGTATGTGTAGTTGCGTTGAAGTGCTCGTCCTGTGCCACCTTGAAACCCCAAGCAGCTTTTTATACGAGCAAAATTGAGCCAGAGAGCTTGTCAGAGCCCCAAAAATTACGTTTTGTATAAAAAAAGAAAAGAAAGATGATCTAAGTAATTTTGTTAATTTCTGAAGAATAAGCATAAAAAAATTCAAATTCGATTCTGTACTCTTTGTACTAATTTTGAATATCGTTACGAGTTTTTGTACTTTTTTTTCTTCTCAATTTTTCTCTAAACCTCTCTCTTTCTCTCTTTCTCTCTAGTCGTTAGATCTCTTTTTTTCGTCTCAGTTTGTCGATGTGGTGAATAAACTGCAGTCTTGTGATAACTCGTTTCATTTATTTCCCTCTCAAACAAGAAAAGCAACAAAAAAGGAAGAAGGAAAAAAGGAACCAAGCACAACACTTTACGATCCTCGTTAATTGCATTTTTCGTTTTTTTTTTTAGTAACTGCATTTGTAGCAATCCTGCTTGCCACTTTCGTTGGTTTTTGCCTCACCTCGTTCAAGTCCATATTTTTCATAATTCTTTCGTTTCTTCGATATAACATCATGATAAAAAAAATCTAATTTATTTGAGAAAATATCGAGGATCTAGCGTAAAAAGCGGTTGTGCCAACATTTTCTTTTCGTGCACTATTTTTTACGTAATGAATTTGAAGCACGCAAAGCCATTCTGCGTGCTCGATGCTCGTGTAACTCGTGGAGTAAAGGAAGAGGAAGAAGAATAAGAGAATGGAACCGATAAACGACGTTGGAACAGTAGCAAATCTCTCGAATTTTTCTCACGTTTGAAAATTTTCTTTATTTGCAACTGACAGTTGCGGTCGGATGAAATCTTGTCTCTGGTCTTCAATGCAAAAATGCAACGACTGAAACGTCGACGGAAGAGAGCGTACTTTGCAAATAGGAATTCTCGTCTGATGATTTATTCTCCAGTGTTGGAAATTTTGAAATTTCTTTGACAGTCTTGAATAAATTCGTGTTCAAAAAGAGAAAAAATAATACTGAAACATGAATAGTGTTGCAAAATTCCAATTCCTGAATGATAAATTAAATAATAAAAAGAAATTAAACATATATATCTGCTGTTCGGTAGAATTGTCACAAACAATATAAAATGATTTATTGTTTCATGTAAAATATAAAATGTACCCAAAATTATAGCATTTGAAAATGTACCAAGGGTACTAATGTCGATGTAAATGAAACCTCAATTCAATTTTATCGAAATAAGTACGTAGTCTTTACAAAACTATCGAAAATGTAGAAAAAGTTGAATTTGCGATAAAAATGGACCGTTTATTTAGTTACAAAGAAGATAAAATCGAACGTGATTTCTACGTTTCTGGAAATTGATACTGGTGTGAGATTAGCGATAAGGTTATAATGAAGACTGAATGGCTATCTCGAATTCGAAAGACAAGAGCCTGGCACAAACGAGGAATGTACATTCGATCACATCGTAGATAACAAGAAGAAGCATTAATATGAACGAGGATGCGTTCCCATGCAAATTGCAATCACGCACGGGTCCTCGTTGTATTTCGGATTCGCGTTAATTAGAATTAGTCGGTGAAACAGAAGGAGCCAATCGGATCGATCTGATGTCTGTCTCGACGTGTGCATTTGAGCAGACGTCAAGACTGCGATCCGGACATCTGCTAGCCCTTTCTGAATTAGTCATGCTCCCTCTATTTCTGTACAAGCGAGCAAGTAGGATGTCTCGTAGG
Source organism: Cremastinae sp. B BG-2022a (assembly GCA_030522605.1). NCBI lineage: Eukaryota > Metazoa > Arthropoda > Insecta > Hymenoptera > Ichneumonidae > Cremastinae sp. B BG-2022a. The sequence goes on along the minus strand of JAPYYX010002225.1, from coordinate 31,418 downwards.
AGAATCGTATAGCTCTCAATTCGCAGTGAAGATCGCATCAACCAAACTTCCGGTCTGAATCACTAATTACGTAACCCCCGCTGAAAATCCGATTTTCTCCCACCTGGGAATCTAACCTCGTGGAAACTCACTCGACTCTGACGTCCCGGTGAAATCGTCGCTACTAAATTCTTCTTCTTTTTTTTCTCATAATGTAATTGCGAAATATTTGACTATTCATCCTACCAGGAATTTCACATTGGAGTCGATGGGGAAAGAATTTTAACACGGTTGAATTCTCATGAATAATCAGCAATAAAATTCGGTAATCAGTATTCAACTAATCATGCACGAATTCCAATCCGCGCAACGACCGTAAGAGCTTCAAGTCCGCAACAATCAAAACAAATCAATTCGCGCGTGATGCTTCCCTGTATTTCAATTAACTCGACAATTACAAAAATCCAATTATGTCGCTTTGTATGAAAAAACGGATGAAAAAAGTATTCTGATTGCCGTAATAATTGAGTGGACGCTTGACAGAGGGAGGAATTCCAATATCCGGAAAATATGAAACAGCTGAAGCGCCACGCACGTTTTCGTTCTAATCGTTTTATCTCTATCTCGCTCTCTGGTTTGAAAGTAAAATTCATAATCGATCGATTTCCATAACTCTCGGTGGTTCGCGAAAAAATCATCGCGAAGATAAACTTTAGCCGTTGAGGACATTTATATAGCGAGCTGGAGAAACGATTGTCATGCTCAATTTGCAGGTTCCTGAACAAGAGCCGAAGCCAGGCGGCGGTGACGACGCCGCGAGAGCGCGATCACCGGGAGCGGGAGCAACGAGAGCGGGAAATCGAACCGGAAGTGGAGCCGATGTCACCGAGGTCGCGGTACGCAGCGCTAAAGGAGAGACGGCAACGCCTCGCGCGATCGAGAAGCTCCCACAATTTCGGAAACGACGATCTCGAGCTCGACGACGATCCACCATCGCCGACCACCCAGTCGCCGAACGCTTATCTCGCCGCAAAGTACGGCGCCGGCTCCGAATTGGCTCGAAGCCGTAGTACCCATGCCCTCAAGTCCCGCGAGCCTAGCCCCGATCGCGATCGCACCGGCACCGAAAAGGACGGCGCCGCACTCAGCTCCTGGGCTCGTTATCTCAAGAACAAATATGGCAATCGCACCACCAAGGACAAAGAACCACCGTCCTCGACTTCCTCTATACCTTCTTCGAGGTGAGAGACGATAAACTAAATTCACCATTGAGCATTATTAAAATATAAACAATTGGCAAAGAAGTCAGAATGTTCAATATTTACCGAAAACTCATCAAAAAATAACTCTCATAAATATATAATTGCAATCAGGCAGACCAAAAATATAGACACAGCGAGAATTAATTGTATTCCTGAATATTGTCATCAAAAGGGATCAGAGAAAATAAAGGATCGATTTGAATTTTCATTGATTTCTTCGAATCAACAGAGATCAGTCAAATATTTGACGAAGCATACGAAACTGGGTGACAAATTATTTTAATATGATTGAATCTCGCTATATTTCTCTGTATTTCTCCGGCAGGACAAATGTTTGTCCTACTTGGAGAAATATTTGCCACCTGATTGTGGGAGAAAAAAAAGAAGAAGAATTTCGTTAATTCGTTCCTCCATATGTTTATCGAATTTTCTGTTTTGTTTCAATCGTTGTTATTGAATATTATTGACAGCGCGAGCGCGGCCTCGAGGAGGCTCTCTCTCGGTTTACCCCTCAGGCACACCGGCCAAACATCCTTCGAATCTTCTGACGACGACCAAAAAAACCCGTCAGGCTCCCCCACGTCCCCTACAGCAGCTCCCGTTATACCCGCCCCAGCAGGTTCCTCCACTAGGTCAGTATATCTTCAATTTATCAATTAAAATACTTATTTTCACTTCTCTTCTATTTTCCTGCCTGCATATACATATGTATCTACCTAAAATTAAAAAACAACACCCTATGTAAGTAAAAATGAAATTTCATCAGTTCTGCGTGATTCCAGAGGTAATGAGTTTATTATTTTCTTAAAGGAATCAGTACCTGCTGAAGCGGAGGCAGCTGTTTAAATTTGGGATGCGGGGGAGCGGTGCCGGATGTTTTACCTGGCCGAGAGGCCTCGCGGTCGGTCCCGACAATTCGATCGTCGTGGCTGACAGCTCCAATCATCGTGTTCAAGTATTTATTTTTAGTCAATTTTTAACATTCATGTGTGTTGGATTGGATTTATGCTTTTTTTTTTCGATAGTAATTGTAAATGCCTTTTTTTCATAAATTGAAGGTATTTGACGGAAATGGTAACTTCATGAAAGAATTTGGCACTTACGGAAGCGGTGAGGGACAATTCGATTGTCTTGCCGGCGTAGCCGTCAACAGAATCGGACAGTTCATTATCGCTGATCGTTACAATCATCGTATACAGGTGCTCGATCCTTCCGGTCGTTTTTTGAGAACGTTCGGCTCACAGGGCACGGCTGACGGAAGATTCAATTATCCCTGGGGCATCACTACCGATGCGCTTGGATTTATTTACGTCTGCGACAAAGAGAACCATCGCGTACAGGTACGACATTATTTTAAAAAAAAAGATACGAAAATTATTTTACGTTTATCCATAAATTTAAAGTAATCCAAAAAAAGCCCAAAAAATATTTATCATGTATGTGTGTACATATATACTTCAACACTTAAAAAATGTTAAACAATGGTATAAAAAATAAAATGATTAATGATAAATTTACCTTGATGAATGAAATGATATCGTGTGAAGCCTCGTTGCGCCGCGATTAAAGTGAAAATGATCGAGGAGTAAACAAAGCGTGTTTGAAACAGGTGTTCCAGTCAGACGGAACATTTGTGGGGAAATTCGGTTCTTGCGGAAGCGGACGCGGTCAGCTGGAGCATCCGCATTACATAGCGGTGAGCAGTACGAATCGTGTGATCGTGAGCGACGGCAACAATCACAGGATCCAGATATTCGACGTGAACGGACGGGTATTGACGGCCTTCGGATCCGAGGGCTCGGACGAGGGACAGTTCAAATTTCCCCGGGGCGTCGCGGTCGACGATCAAGGATACATCATCGTCGCAGATTCCGGGAACAATCGCATACAGATATTTACTCCGGAAGGAGTCTTCTTGAAAGCTTTCGGTGGCTGGGGAAGCGGCGACGGTGAATTCAAAGGACTCGAGGGCGTTGCTGTCACTTCCGCCGGAAATATCGTCGTCTGCGACCGCGAGAATCATCGCGTCCAAGTATTCTGATACGAGAGATACGACGAGCACTATGCGCCAAAGTAGCGAAAAACTAACTACCAAAAACATGAAAAAAAAAAAAGAAAATATCGAGAATTCGATCGAAACAGATTTTGTCGCGATTACTTTCGAGTTGCTCGTGTGTGAGTTTTAACGTGAAAATTTAGGAAACACGGCGACGATCGAAATTTGAAGGAAATTACTGTGATTCGTAGATTTTCGTCGTAACTTTTTTTTAACGCGTAGCGAAAAAGCATCGACCGTCGCCCAATTGGCTTTGCAATTTCTCTTTTTTTTTTTAATCAACTAAAAGGGCTTGTGCGTATTACTTTTAATTTTGGGATTTAATTTCTTACTCGATTTTACTCTTATCTAGGAACAAAGCTCGAAGCAGTGTGCATTTATCGAATTGATTAGCCAGCTCGAAAGTCGCGACGAAACAACCGGAGACGAGAAATTTTTCGCATGAGCAGATGAAGATTTGATTTTAATAATTTTCTCGCATTTCCGGGATTCTATCGAATTCGCACGGGATATTTCACATAACTTATAATTTAATTTGTACTCAAAGTTACAAAACATCGTTTGTACTGTTTGTATGCTTTAAATAAATTGTTGCGGAAGAACGTTGAAAAATATTTTCGGAAAAAGAAAGAAAATAGCGAAGAACAATAAAATATTATTAATTTAAAAAAAAGAACCCGTTGACCTTGGGATCGAGTCGGGGAATCGAGGCTCAATTCAAAAGGTAAGTGCGTCAATAAATATATAATTTATTAAATGCAATGATGAAATGGTGTAACAATGGGGCGTTCGAGGTGCAAGGTGAGGATATCGAGAAAATGAAAGATCATCGCTGGATCTCCATTAATTATTTCGTTTCATTTTTATCTCTCTCTCTCTCTCTCTCTTTTTTTTAATCTTCAATCACGTGACCAATGAATTTGGTAACGTAACTCGCTCGCATCCTCTCCCCCGCCTCCCCGGATCGGAAATATATAGATAAAATATTTTCGTTATTTACAATATTAGTTGAACGTTAGTCAATAAATAATAAATAGTGGTATAATAATTTTTTTAATTATCATTACTTTTCGTAATTAATTATTAATATTACGTTTTTGTTTTTTTTTTCTTTTTTTTTGCGATAATAAAAATATTACAAGAGATGGAGAGCCTGTATCGGTTATTACACTAATTTTTCATAGCACGTTGAGTGTAATAACGCTCTCTGCGTGACAAAATTTTTTGTGGCTACCTTCGAACCTGATTTTTGTATTTTACGTCTATCATCGTTTTTTAAATTTCTTTTTTTTTCTTCTTCTTCTTCTTGCTCTCTCAATCTCACAATCTCTTTCTCACTCTCACTCTCTCGCTCTCTCATTCCTTTCTCTTTGACTCTCATTTTCGATCGTACCCTGCGAAAAAACACGAGAGTATTGGCGCTCGAGATCGGTTCGATGCCCGCTTTTTCGTGCATCGAATATAACGTTCGAAGGCACTCGACGATTTTTTTTCGTTTATTAGTTTTCTTTTTTTTTCGCTTTTTGTTCGCTAGTTTTTATCTCTTCTCTTCTTATGCTCTTTTTTTTTATCTCGGAGACGTACAGAAATCGTCGAGTTTCGTAGATTACGAGGAAAAGAAGAACTGAATAGGAAAGAACGAAAGGTCGTAGAGAAAACGAAAAAAATGTCGAAACTGGTCCTCGAAGCGAGAATCATATTTCGCGCTAAGGCGTTGGAAACTGAACAATTCATCAGCGATAAATAGCTGTTCGAGCAGCAAACGGAATTGCGCAGATACTGGAATAATTGGACGTTTTTTTATGTTTTCTTTTTTTTCAATCATACGACAGAGATAATTGGACGCAATATTTTTTACTGTTACACGATAGCAAGGAAGATTTTTAAACACTAACCAATTTAAAATGACACTAAAAATAGCGAATTAAGTAACATTCGTTTTTCTTCGCATTGAAAAGCCTCCGAAGAGAGTGAGCTACGAGATAACTCGATGTACGAATATATTTAAAAACTATGCAAATTCAGGACACGTATGCAAAAGGAAATGGTTCGGCAATTTTTGCATAACGAACAAGCCGGCCTCGATCGAGGATTTCGACATTTTTGACAAATTTTACAATGCGCGAATGGGCGTCGCTTGTGTGTTTTCCGTGTACTTGTGTTCCTGTGATTCGCGTGATATCGAAAAATGTTCTCTTTGTTTTTCCATTCCTTGTAAAAGTCGTAAGTGAATTCAAATTTTCTAGAGTGAAATTTTATCATTGTCAATTCGAAGAATTAAAATATTTTTATTTTCTCTCTTTCTCTCTCTCTCTCTCACACTCTCGTTCTCTTTCTCTCTGTCGTCTTTCGCTCCGTTTTTTCGTTAAATATGTTTTTTTTTTTCGGTCACTATACGCTATTATTCGTCTGCACTCTAGGTAAAGTAGTTTTGAAAAGTGGCATGACATTTTAATCTTTTTTTCCCCATTTCGGTTATCTTTTAAATCGCAGTAGTAATAAATTTGTAATAATTCATTAATTAATTTAATTTAATTTAAAGTGGCAGCAGTTAGGCCATGCGGCTCCTATCATCTAGTCCTCTTTGACTCTTGGCTTTCTTACTTAGAATTTTAAAAACGTGTTTCTGTGTGTCTGTGTCTGTCTTTTTATTATTATTCTTCTTCTTTTGCTCTCGTCTTCTTTTTCGTTATTTTTATTGTTTTTACTTATTAAATTGATATTTGAGAATAATCTTTTTTTTTCTTTTTAAGTGACTGATTAGAGTTGTGTATCTCGAAGCGCCTACCCTAGCGATTTTTGTTTTTCATTGATTATTACTTAATAAGTGGTTTTTTTTTCTTTCTCTCCTGTCTCGGGTTTCGGTAGTCCTTGGAAATTTATTCCTCACCTCATCGCTCTGAGTTCTTCTTTATATTATTTTATTTATTTATATATATATATATATGTATATATATATATATATACTTTTTAATTATTTTTTCAAAGGTATAATGCGACTGAAATAACTTGGGGGTTTCAGGAGGGAAGAGAAAATCTATATCAATCCACGTTTCTCGATCAAGTCAAATCGAAACAGTGGCGAAAAATACTGCGAAAGATTCATTTAATTATTCATTTATTTTATTTTATCGTCTCTCCCACTTCTTACGGCTTCTTCTTCTTCTTCTCCTTCTTTCTCTCTCACTCTCATTCTCCTCATTTTAAGTCTCAGATAAGTGAAGATAAAAGTTACTAGTGTTTAGTCGGGTGTCTCACCTCGTTGTGTGTGTGTTTTTTTAATAATTTCTTCTTATATTTTTTATTTGTTTGTCTCCCATCATCGTCCTGTTCTTACACTTGTTTTTTTTTCTTTATTGCAAAATTACGATTCGCATTTAGCACACACCCGGCAGGCTCTCTCGCCGCTTTTGAAAATTGTCTTTAATTAGTCACAGATGTCGAATTACCTTTGAATTCGATTCTCAACCCGTCATCTCTGCATTTACTTACTCATTATTATTAATTATTTCTTTTCTTCATTTATTCTCTTTATGTTTTGTTTTTTTACCATCAGTGGTAAAAAATTGAAACCCTCACATAACCGCTCAGCGCAAAAAATCCGAGCTCTCCCTCTCTCGCACCCGTCTTCACAAATAGCTAAATTTTATTTTATAGGTTCTTAAATATGTAATAAGCAAAAATATGAATGTAATAATAGTTTGTATATATAATAATCATATAATAATAATAATATAATCATAATAATAATTGTAATAATATTTATACTCGTCTCATTTTTAAGTATTGATAGGATCATGAATTAATTTAATTAATTAACAATGATTGAAAGAGCGTCTTTTCATTTTTTTGCACGATTGTGTTTCCTCGTGTTACCGTGTTTGCGTACTCTTTAAATCTTTGAATTTTTTCGCACCCCTTTTTCCCATTTTTTTTCTTATTCACAATCCCCCCGCCCCCAAATTCGAAAAATTAATTTTTTTTTTTGAATTATCGACTAAGAATCCTTTAAGCTTAGTGGCATGAAAATGCTCGTTGGAATTGACTCATGTGTACAATATAATTTTTTTCCTTTCTCTCTTTCACTCTCTCTTTTCTCACCACGAGCTTTTTTCTTCTCGTTTTTTTTTTCTCAATGACGCTCCTCTCATTGTTTTCATGTTTTATTCCTCTTTTTCTTTCGCTTTCTTAACCAATCTGACGTTAGCGCATCCTTTTAACGACTAAATCGATTTTTATCTCTAGATTATGACAAATATAATCGAGATCGTGTCGTACTCCTCGACGTTCCGTGCTTGCTGGAACTTGACTAGATTGAGCGTGGGAGCTTACATACTAAACCGATATCCAAATTTCTCTCGTTTCTATTTCTCGCTTGCGATCTCGTCCCTCTTCTCATTCTGATCCAAGGTTTCACAAATTCTGCAGTTATTCCGGAAAAGGCAGCACTGAGAATTTGCTTTTTTTTTTCAAAATTTCGAGAAAATGCGTTGAAAAATAATTCTCTTCCGGTGTAACTGCAAATTCGTCGATTTGATATCAATTTTTGACAAAATACACTTTTTTATTCGTTTAAATGAATTTTCGCATCTAATTTTTCTAGCCTCATCATTTTTTCCCTTATTCCTCTCGCTCGTTAAAAATCGGTAATCCTAAGAGGCGCAATCGTACCGAGACAAAATGGTAATAACCAACTTCGAAGGGAGAACGAAGATGGTAACGTAATTTATAATATGTACATCAAAATCTGTAACAGCCTTATTATTAAACAATCACGGAAACAATAGAATTTCGGATTAAGATCATGAATTCAACGAGGAAAATAATTCGTGCTGTACGAAGTTTGAAATCGTATTTCATCATGCCGATACGATTTTCATTTTCACCTAGTAAACATTACGAGAAGTGAAATATTTTTCTCATTTCGCTCATCGCGACAGTAAAAAGTAGAAAATACACCGAGAGAACGTCCATCACATTTTTCGAGATGAAAAAAAGTGTAAAATTCAAAAATTAGAAAATTCAACAAGGACAAAAGTTCACAATTTTTTAAATCCAAACTACGAAACAAATAGACTTGTATAACGAACGACTAAATACGACACATGATTGAAACGTTTTTATTTTTATTTTTTTTTTCAATACCGGACTCTTCCGTGGTTCCCTCTTGCTCTTTTTCTGTCTGTTGTTGAACGTTTTTTAAAATGTATTTTGTTTGTTTATCGCGTCCCGACGTCTCCGCTCATTCACCACTTTAGCTGCGTCAGAACGTCGGAAATACTTTCTTGGATCACCATGGATTTATCACAATGTTTATATTATTATATCTCTTATTTTTTCTTCTCGTTCCCACTTTAATTCAAACGAAACTCTGCGAACCTTCGACAGAGCTTTCATTATTTACTTAATAAACCTTTCGTCAGGTAATTATCGCACAATTTTTCTTTCCCTCGAGTGCTCTCCTCATCACTCATCGTTTTGTTCTTTTCTGCACGCACCTCTCTATAGTTTAAATATATAATAATAATAAGAATCTCAAAGAGAGAGAGAATATATAATTTTTAATCGATGAAAAATTGCCGTTGCTCTAATATTTTATTTTCATTTTTTTTAACGTTGCAGCTACGTTCGCAAAAATCTCGACTGAGTTCTTTTTAATTCTTTGTTTTTATTTTAACTAGAATAAATAGTCTTCAAAAGGGCAAAACGCGATCTACCCGCCGTTTTTTTTTTTTTTTCTAAATCGTCCACTCGACTTCGAAAGCTTCCCAGAATTTGAGAAGAGCGCAGTTCAATCGCGAATATTCTTTAAAAATTATTCGAGATTTCCCTCTCGCTCGCTAAGTCTTTTTTTTCTATTCTTCGCTCTCCTTCTGAGCTTCCTGGCATCGAGAACCTTCGTTGGACGTTCCATTGGCTCGGAAACTTCTCTCGCCTGCGTCAAACTCGCACCTTAAGTGAAAAAGAAGCTAAAACGTTTTCTCCCCTCTCTATTTTATCTTTACTCGAACCCTCACGTACGCGATGCCCATCAAAATACATCGCGATTCCGGACTCATCGCACGATTTCTCAATTTGCTGCTTCAGCCCCGACCGCAAGATCTCTCTTCTTTTTTCTCATCTCCTTTTTTCTAGACTTACTAGGAACCTCGTTTCTCACATTACTCCATCGAATTTTTTTCTCTTCTCGCCTCTCATTCTTCTCAAATGAAAAATATCTGTTACAGGAGCATCCTACCATCGCCATTTCTCAGCCTCGAAACTTCACCGTCGAGAAAATTTCTTTTCAATTTCGTTCGGAGAGTCGCGGCGATAGTTTTCTTTTCTTTCTAATTTATCTTTTAACTAGCATTCGGAAAAAACTTTCCCTCGACCGGGGGCACCTTTTCAACGTGACGTTACCTTTGTCTCTATATATTTTATTCCTACGAAGATTTATGTATGAAAAAATTGTATTTCGAAATTGATTTTTCTTCAGGATCGCTATCTCTAAGCCTAGGTCCCAAAAATTCAAGTCTATTGTTTTTTTTTAATATATCGATGAGATAAAGAATTCGAACGATATTGTTCCTTTACAGAAAATAACATATATAAAAAATTACGTATTTCCTCCAGAGACTTTTTGCTTTTTTTTTCTCTGCAATCGCCAGAATGTTTTCGAGGAAATATTCTCGGTAAAAAGTTCTCGAAAGGGATACTCGGCTGGGTGAAAAAAGCTCTTATCCGAGAGATTTGATAGATGAACGACAATTCGCGAGAATGTGGAAATTTCGTAGATTCACACGATCTTGCGTTTCTTGTCCGATTCGCACCACCGAAAAATTGAATCGACAAACTACATTTTTTTACTTGAGCTAAAGCTTGAGAAGTTTTTTGGAGAATAACATTTATTCTCGCGCATTTCGACTCTCGATGAAAGATAAGAAAGAAAAAACGAACGAGAATGTTCTTCCAATTTGTCGAAGTCTCGAGGTCCGAAAATTTTCTTTTTCTTCAACCTTCTCTCCTTGTCCCTCTCCTCATCACTATACAGCCAAAAAACATTTCGCCATAATATATGAATATTCATTTACGTGTGGTATGTGTGTGTGTTTCTGTGTGTAATTTTGTAAATACGCACGAAATTGTACTTGTTCGTTTTACTTTTTCGGATTAAGCTCCTTCATTTTGTCGTACGACGTACAATTGAGAAGCTTACTCGATCGCACCAGCTAATCAGTATCAATTACTTACAATCTAACTTTATCGTCACTTCACCATATTCCTCTCTCTCTCTTTCGTGGAAGCATCATGAACATTTGTGGACTAATTTATACAAGCGAAGAGACTTCGTACTCGAACAGTGGAAAAAGTAAAACTGGATTGTTCTGTTTTCTCGTCTCTAGAGCGCGTGCACCTAAGTAGAAATCGTGTTTCGATCGACGAGAAAGGAGAAAGCACCGTCGAAGTGGTGTACTCTTTTAAACGCGACGAAAATAATACGTCTTTTGCCGAGTGGCTAGGAAAAAACTTGGATAAAAAAAAATATATATATATATATGCGACGTCTCGAAGCGGATGAAAATTTTTTATCGAATCTACCGCGTCGAGGCGCTTCAAAAAATTATTTCTTGAGAGTAAACAAGCGTCGAGTGGAAAAAAAAGAATCGACGAAACGTGCAAGAGAGCTGGATTCGATCCGCCTCCCTCTAGTGGGAGTTTCCGTCTTCTCTCGGAGTTTACTCGACGTAAAAAAAATGAAGAAAAAATATGTTGTCAAGATTCTCAGATGTGTCTGTTGCACTGTTTCTGCAGAGGACCATTGATCGCTGACATCGTCACGACTTTTCCCTCGATCAGATGGTCTCTTGGCTGGCGGCTACTAGGCTGGCCCCTGGGCTAGATGAGGGCGAGTTTTGGTGGGCAACAGCCCCCCGTGAAGTGAGCACCTGCGGCCTCGCGCTCCCGTTTGCGACGGCCCTGGCGTTCTGTAGTCTGTTTCATAAACAGATTTTATCATCAACATTTTACTCCCAGTAGTAAATTTATGCTCAAAGAAACAACGAAAACATTTTTCAATTAAACATTGTGATTTTGTTTGGAAAAAAAAAATTGCAACAGGAACAAATCGTTGATTTTTTCCTCGATAAAAATTGCGATTTTATCTTCCAAAAACATATTACAAGATAAGAAAATAAGAAAAGCATCGATTGACTTTTCAGTCGACTTACCGGTCGTGAATCGTCCCACGACAGGCTGCATAAACGCATAATTACAATGACAATTATAATTACATAATCATGGGCTTATTTGGATCAGATTCTACTGAGGCGTTAGGCTGGCTTTGGGAGGATTTTCGGGGGCTCTGAGCCAAATTTACTCGAGAAATTCGAGGCAGCAGAGCGAAATAAACACTCGAATGGATCTGGTAGGCTCAAAATGAATTTTTGTGGTTCGAGTGAAAGGATTAGCCGAGTGATTCTCATCTCAGGGGGGACGAAAAACGAAAAGACAACGACAAATCTTTTGTACTCACTTGATCTTGGATTGTCGCATGAACTGTTGAATTTTTCTAGCCGCTTGATGGGCCGCTTGCTGATGAACGGATTGCTGTCTCGTGCTCGTGGTGCCGGGTCGTGCGCGATAACTGCGGTAATTGTTCTGAATGACGACCGCCGCTTTGGTGGCTTGTCTGCAATTACGAAAGAGAAAATTCGAGTCTCGCAAACGTTACTTCACTCGGTGAAATCCTTCGATCTTCGAAATCCGCGAGAGTTTCGTTAGCGAGTTAAATTTTTGCTCCGTGTACAGAAACCCGTCGCGGGAGCTTTTCATTATGCACGATTCGTGAAAAGAAGAAAGAGACCAGGAGAGAAAGAGAGATGGAAATAGAGCTCAAGAGGAGCTGTTAGACCCAAACTCGTATTAATTTAATGCCAGCTTAATTTTGTATTCGGGCTACGACGTTTCTGGGGTTTGAGGCTCCCCCACTCCTCTCTCCGACTCCGAGGTTCCCTCCCCCGCGAAGGTAGAAAGTTCGCGGTAGCAAAGTTTCCGAATTATTTACGATGCCAATTAAAAGTTGGCCCGGCGCAAGAGTCTCTTCTCGGGGCAACTTCAGCCCCTGCGACTTACAATACATAACGGGGAATAAGACGACGGAAGAGCGGGCACTCGGAGGGGGCAGGAGAACTCAAAACACGGCCAAGAAAGCCAAGTATGAAGGAGAATCGGAGAATTGTGAGGGAAAGGGGCAAGGTTGGACTATCGCCTCATCCTCTGTGGATAGTTAACTATCCGCTCGTACACGGAGTGCATACATAAGCCCCCGTCACCGGGGCTTACTTTATTGTGATTTATGAGATATTATTTCGCTAATAATAGCAAAGCATTCGCCGGATGAGCGCGGCTCGGCCATCGCATTCGCGGATTCTCGATTTTTTATCGCGCTGGATTATTCACTGCTCGAGACGCTCGCGGGATCGGGAACAATTTGTAAGTACTTGGAACACGACCGCGACAAATCGACTGGATTTCAAAGCGGTATAAATGAGCTGGACAAAACATTTTTCAAGAGAATTTCATAAAATTTCGTTATCAACGGAACAAAAAGGTAGTCAATGAATAATCCGTGATTTATTGTTCAATTCAATGAAGTAAAAGAATATCTAGAAAAAGAACTGCTCATCGTACATGCACTATTGTGGAGCTATTAAAAATGAGCTTATCGCTATAATCTTACTCGAATGACTTTTGACAAATTATATTTAAAATTTTTCAATCTTGCAAAATATAAATCGTGAAAAGTTTGTATTTTTGTTCGTACGGTGAAGAACAAATCTAATTTAGGGGCATAGGAAAATTTAATAGAGTTTGGTACAATTTACCAGGACAACATTAGAAAATGAAATTTTATAAAATGATTGTAAGACGTAATGCATTTTATGTAAATAATTGAAACATTCCGGAATCATATGGTTCGTGTCATACGATTCATGCAAAATTGGATCTTGAGCTAATTAACACGGAGGAATACGCGAGAATCGCAGAATTTAGCATATTTTAATAACGGAAAATGTATAAGCAGCATCCTCATACCAAAATCTGACTGTTATACATTTATCTCAGTATTTATGCAAATATTCTATCCTTTAAGCAGATTTGCAGGTAATATGGGCTGTTATGGGCTTATTTTGTTTCGTTCGTAGGTAACTCGAGTTGTCGCTTAGCAAAACGTATAATCGGACAAACTAACAACGATCAGATTTACCTAACAGGTTGGTGCATAGATTTAGTTCTGAAAAACTAGAATATTGTCTGAAATGTTTGTTTCATTTTATTCCTTAAACAATGGCTGATATAAAAATGATGAATAAAACGTCAAGACACCATCAAGTAGGATACTTTATTCAGTTTCAAGAAATGATAAAAGAATTATTTTGATGCATGCATGCTTAATGCGATATCGTGTCGTTAGGTTAATTAGAAATAAATGAAGATCCTTTCATGTGGAAGTGAAGACGAACGCTTTGAAACAGAACTATTTTCCGGTATAGCAGAGCAGAAGGAGGAAATGAATGTACCTGTAATAAGCGTACTGTTTGTGTCGTCGATAGTACTGTTGGATGAGAACTGCCGCATGTCGTTCGGCCTCCTCCTGTCTCTGACGTCCCTTGTAACTTCTGTAGGCCTTCTGGATCATCCTGGCGGCCTGATAAAGCTCCCTCTGCTCCCTGTCGGAGAGGGTGAGCCTGCTCAAATCGGCCTCGCTGCCGTCCCCGTTGTTTCCGGTCGTGCCGTAACCCCCGTAAAGTCCGTTGCTCCCGTTTCCGCATAGTCTGTCCCCGCTCCCGTAACCGTAATTGTTGTTCCGAGCGTTGCTGCCGTCAAGCTGCAGTTGTAGCTGCAGGAACTCACAAAAGTCCGCCGTAGTCGGCGGCGGGGACGGCGAATCCGGGGTCAGACAACTGCTCGACGGACTCGACGGACTCGCGTCCGCGTCGACGTCCGACACCGACGCCGCACCCCCCGTGCAATCCCGATACGAGTCGAACAGCTCGCCGGAATCCAGAGGCTGACATTTACCAGGGGGAATTAATTTTATTTTATTCTGATTATCATTTATTATTATTGTCTATTTTTAAATAATGTTAATGAAAATGTCAAATATTATAGCGTTGAAATTTTCTTTCATCAACTCCAAAGAGAAAATCCAAAAAAGTTTTCATAAATAATGATGTACTTTTGAACTTTCGGCTTGAAATAGAACAAATAAAATTTCATTATCTCGAAGCATCAAAACTTCGCGATGCAAAATTGAAATGATCTTCAAGACCTCTTATCATAAACGTGAAAAAGTGTGAAAAAGGTATTGAAAGTTTTCAATCGAAATTTGAAGTAATGATTAAAAAAAGTATAAATAGAACGAAAAGAAAAAAAAGTTACTAAAATATGGAAAGTACGTGAAAGTTGAAGTGATGATTAAATCGGAAACGGGCTCACCACTTGCTCCATAAGGGCATCCTCGAGTGGTGTCAACGACGGGGGCGGTGAGGACGGCAGAGACGGGGAAGTTGGATCACCTTCTCCCCTCTTGATCCTCTCTGGCAGGGCGGCGATAATTTGCTCGGCCAGCGTGAGGACCCGGGCGTCTTCCTCCCCTACAAAAAGGAATTACGACCCTAGCCAAACTCAAAAGGGCAGAGAGATAAAGAGAGAGATACAGAAGGGTAGGATGGAAAAAAGAAGAGGTAAGAAGAGTAAATAAAATCAGAAAAATGAAGAAAATGAAACAAAAAATAATAAATTAATAGATCGACCGCCACCGTTCAATGCGTAGCCACATGAAGAAAAAAAATGAAAAAAAGAAAAGTCTATTTTAAGGAGTTCTGATTCTGGAAATCGGTTGCGAGGAAGAAATAGAGAGGAACATTTATTACGATACACATATCCGTATGTATATAGATAATTCAAGAAGTAATATCAACTAAACATCAAAACACACTCGAGCACCAAACACAGCTGTCGCAGCGAGTGAGTCCACTCTTTGCTCGCGCGCTGCCAAAGCGATCGCTACGCTATATCGCGTAGTACGATAATTACCGGAAGGATATAGAGTAGCGAGAGACACTTTTCGCGAATGGGGAGAAACGGGTGAAAGGGACAGCTTCTTATTTTTTCCCATTTTTTGGCACTGAGAAGTAAAATGGGGAGGGGAAGAAAAATGGGAGGATCGAATCCTGTTTTTCATCTCAATTTTTTCATCAACACTCACCCACGAAAGTCTCTCCTCTCCCTCTTTCTCATCGCCCGAGAAACAATTCTTTACACCGTACTCAAGGTCTTCTTTAGAAAAAAAAGACAAAAAGAAACAAGTTCTCTTGTGTTTTCGTTTTTCATCGCAATATAGCTATTCACAGAAACGGTGACAAAATGAGAGAGAGAGATGGAGAAACGAAGTGGAAGAGAGAGAGAGACAGTTATTAGAGAAGGAAAAATAAGAGAGAAAGATGCGGGAGCGTCCATAATCATTACTGGATAAATATTGCAATTTCGCTCTAACACAGAAAACAGGCTATTTTGAAAAAAAAAATATATATATATTAACACCCATACAAGATTATTCGTGAGACATTGAGTTTCATGATCATCGTCGTCGTCGTCCTCATTATCATCGATACCATTATTATCGTTATTATTATCGTAACTATCGTTCTTTAAAATTATTATTGTAATTATATAGTGGGTCATATAAGTGTGTGTATTTTTGTGTGAGATCCGACAGCGGTTTACGTAGGCCAAGCAACACCAACACTGCTAAAGCTGCAAGATTTAACAATTAAGGAGACAACATGACAAAAGAGAGAGAGAGAGAGAGAACGGTGAGTTCGTCTATGAGTCTGTTGCATTTTTTTCGGGGGAAATGGGAGAATTTGCAAACGTCTCTACATACGTCACCAGGTGACGCGTGATTGGGGTTTGACACCTGTGCCTTCTCGTTAATGAACTTTTTCGCTTTTTTTGTTCACGAACTAGGACTAATCTGTGTTATGCGTGACTCGATACACACTTGTTGACTAAAAAAATCAATGAAATAAAAAGAGAAACGGTGAAATCTTGACAGATCAACGAGGTATATAGAACAGACGGATAAAACAAACAAACGTACAGGCACAGACAAACATTAATATGCAGGTGTGTTTTATATATATATATATATATATATATATTTATATATGTTAGTTATTATTTACACTTATATTTTATCGACAGAGAGAGATACAGAGAGAGAGAGAGAGAGAGAGAGAGACAGACAGACAGACAGACAGACAGACAGAAGGGGATTTTTGGTGTTTTTTTTATTACGAGGAAGGTGGTACGGACCTACGGACGATTGGGGGGTCGAAGAACTCTCCATTCCCTGCTGACCAAGGCCTAACGACGATTCGTCCTCTTGCAACAACTCCATGTTGTCCAGGAGCGGGGAACCACCTGTATTTTTTTCGTTTACGATTTTTTGTTTTTTTTTGTTTTCCATTTTTGCGATTCAAGTGAATGAAAAATAAAATTAGGGAATGCCCCAGACTTTGATTACTACACCAAACTAGCGGATTTACATCGATACCTAATTCTTCTTAAAACTAGTACAGCTTTGGGGAAATATTGCTCTGTTCTTGTTATTTTTTTTTGTTATTTGTCTTCTCGTCTCATTTTTCTCTGCATACGGGGTACGTCGTGTTCAAAAATTACGAACTGTCGTGTCTCGTTTCGTAAATCGTCGTAAGGATATTTTTTCAACTTTTCGCCTTCGACCCTTCCTTAATTGCGAAATAATTAAAAAATGAATTAAAGCATTTGATGTGTACAAAAATAAGGTGTATCTGAATTATGAAAATAATTTTTAATTCTCACAAATTATCATGTAACTGGAGTTATGAGAGTTTTTGAGGTTGTAAATGAATATTTTCAAATTATCATGCCAAGTATCATTGTGTACAAGTTTTCATTTTCACTGTAAAAATAATATTTTTTCGCAACTGAGGAAAAACGAGTTCGACGTTTGTAAAAAATTGTCCGCGTTTCATGATTTTCCGATAATCATAAAATGAGATTTTTAGAGAAAAATGTTTAATAACGTTACGTCTGTTGGATGGATAGAGATGATGGTAGAATGAAGATGGATACTACAAAATGTATTAGAAGAAGAATAAGAAGAAGAAGAAACCAAAGGAAACTAACAGAGCGCCAAATCGAGACCGCTGTCTTGCGAGGGCCGCCTCGGACTCGGGCTCGCCGGTCTCAAGAAAAGCCTCTCGTCCTGTCGTCTCGCTTCCAAACGATTCAACTCTTCCGTTATTCCGGTGTGACCGTTCTCCGCCGCCAATTCGGTCGCCGTTCTGTTCTGACAATCTCGTACGCGGAGTGCCATCGCGTTCCACCTGTCCAACAGATCGCGGTACATAGACGATCGTTGGTATTGCTCTTTTTGCTTTTCTCTTTTATTCACTTTTCTTTACTTTTTCTTATCTCGAAAAGCGTCGCGCCTTAACCTAATTCTCAATTACATACGAAAAAAAAAGAAAAAAAACGAACGAAAAACGTCAAAACTTTGATTTTTTCGACTAGTCCTGATTTTATTCTGTCGATTATACAGTCGGCCATCTCCACAGCTCGTTTCAACGGTTTTTTTCTTTTCTTGGTTTTTTTTTCTGTTCTTGACTCACCTGTAGAGAATTCGCGCTGTGTCCGCGTGGCCCGCGGCGCAAGCCCAGGCAAGCGGTGTCAGTCCTGCTGCGTCCTGTCTCAAAGCGTCCACCTCGGCGTCCAGTACCGTGCTCGGATTTTCCGCTCTCCAGTGAAGGAGCGCGCATGCTAGCCTCGAATAACCGAGACCCGCTGCTAAATGCAGCAGTGTTGGCCCTCCGGACTGGAGCGGCTCTGCCCCGGCGCGCCAAGGTCGGACAACCGCGTCCTTAAATTCGAAAAATGGCGTGTACTTCTCTTGCTCTGGCTTTCATGCAACTTATTTAGACAAGTTCATTTTTACTTGTTCAGGTGGCCATGCGCCACACCAAATTTCACCATTGAGAAACTAATATAAGTAGTATTTTTCAGAACAGAAAGAAATTTCGAAAATTCACTCATTTTTTTCGCCGCTACAGTGGTCACACTCCAATCACGGATTTCATGAATAAACAAAATTCTAATTATTGATATAGCCTTAAATTAATAATATTGATCGATCGTATATTTATATACCTGGCAATATGCCACGAGACGCTCCTCGAGATGTGCCGCGGGAGAGGGTGGCCCCGGACCCTGGAGACGAGCTTCGACGTCTGCTAAGCGATCGAGAAGCGCCCTCTCGGAACTAGGTTCAGTAGCGGGTGCTCGACGATATTCGAAAGCGACACTGTCGGATACGACGAAACCATCACAGGCAACTTGCAGGGAGGCTATGCCAGGGGCGTGTGCCGGACACCGGCAGCGTAGAACGCCCGGCTGCACCAAGCATGCCTCCACTGGTTCCGTGTCAAAAAGTACGGAGTACGATTGTGAACCGCTGCCCCCGGTCCATGGACCAGCTACGAGGACCTAAAAAGAAAATTAGAAAGAAATATTCAATCGAGACAATGTTCAAGTGAAAATCCCTGCGTCACCGATTTCATGATTGGTTCGCAGTGGCCAGATGAGAAATTTCAAAAATGTTATTCTGCGTCGATGGACCATTAATATTGAAGATAGTTGATGTCACAATGACGTGTGTAAAAGTAAAAACATAACCTAACAATTGAATGTTGGGTCGAAGAAATATTGTGTTCGAAATTGACATTGTAAATGATACATCAGGGGTTGAATAGAGTAGGGATTAGTATTGAGAGTATCAGGGTGATGATAATTAAGAGGTGCTCGAGATAAAAATTAAAATCATTTTAATTTAGTTAATAATTGAAAACAAAAGAATTGGAAGATGAAGAAAATGAGTTTTAAAAAGCGGCTCACCTTGACGCCACCTTCGGTGTAACTCCACTCGGGGCTGTACTCGGCGATATGAACGGTTGCACCAGTATGACATCCAGGCTCGTTGTGCCCGGTTCTATCATCAGGCTTGGTGTGTTCGGTATCAAAGTCGTGGAGCTCCGGCAGATCACCGAATACGTCGAAGGCATCAAGGTTCACGAGGACATCGTCGGAGGAGTCGATAAAGTCCATGGGATTGATAATATGATTGTCAGCTGGGGATGGCGATGGGGACGGTGGGACCATGTTGGCCGAGAGCGTTCTTTGAATGTCCTCCTGGCTGAGGTCCAGAGTTTCCGCGAAATCGGTGACTACGCTGCCATTTCCCGTCGAATTTACGATGCTCTGGACCCCAGACCTCTCGACAACGCCATCCTGGGTATCGATGTCCTGATGAGTCTGTTGTTCACGATCGACGCTCGTCTGTTGAACGATCTGTTGCTGTTCCGGTACCTGCTGCATTTCCACTTGTTGACCTTGCGACTGCTGTTGTTGTTGCTGCTGCTGTTGTTGTTGTTGTTGTTGTTGCTGCTGCTGCTGCTGCTGTTGCTGCTGTTGTTGTTGTTGTTGTTGTTGTTGTTGTTGCTGTTGGTGATGATATGGCTGACTGTTCAGTATCAATAAACCACCTCCGCCCTGAATCTGCTGTAGACTTAAAACTAGTGGAGCCGGTTGTTGACTCTGGGTCGAGTGGGAATGTCTTGAATATACGCGAGGCGCGGTTGCTCCCGTCGATGAGGGCTGTTGACCCCCAGTCGTTGAGGTAACCTGCAAAGTCCCAACGACATTTCCAATGCAAAATGGACAAAAGCTTCTAAATGTTGTACTATCAACGCAATGCTATGTCTTCTTTTTTTAACCTGATTGTCCGGCGTGAGTCTACGCGGTGCTAGCTGTGGCCCGCTCGCGCTTGTCGTTGTCGATGCTCTCTGACGATCCAACAATTGAGAGACTATCATGTCGACGGGATGATTCGAATGCTGATTGAGATGAGGATTGTTCGGATCGTCATCACCGCCGAGGAACATTGGCCTTAGTTGGGAAGCGAGTTCATCCCTCGTCCACTCCTTCTTGTCGGGCGGGAGCGCGAGACAGGGCGGTAGCGCCGCGAGCTTCGCATCCCCGTCCGGATAAGGAACGTTCAGGTAGTGGACGAGCACGACGTCCGGGTTCTGGAGTAGCCAGTAGCACCGACGATGAAACGTCGGCAGGATCGCCGAGTGTACGTAACAGCCGTAAATGCATTCGACACCTTGGACCTGTCAATTCATTTAAAGTAAATAAATGACGAGTTTTCCCGACTACTGCAAAGCTCTGATTCAATTTTAAAAGTCCAACTGGCGAAGTATCGATCAACCTTGAGTTTCATGTGGTCCTCCCTCGTGGTTTTCCCGTCCTTCCGCTTTTTCCAGCAATAACCATCTCGTCGATAGCGCACCTTTTTCCTCGAGTAGAGCAACATCGAGCCACTCCGAGGCCTGATCTTTACCTCCCGACTCTGCCATTCTCCGTGTCTCTGGAAGCTTATCAGGATCGCCGCGATTTCCTGAGGACACGATCAAAAGCCTCGTAAGCGATCGTCGCTCTCGATATTCAACGATCATGAAAAAACTAAATTGTCTCATCCCAACCCCCCTCAAAAAAAAGAAATAAAGGACAAGATGAATGTCCAGGACCTTAGCGAAAATAGGATTCATTATTTTTTACCTCTCTCCTTTCTCTTCAATTTATATACGCTCTATAAATAGGAAAGAAATCGGAAAGGAGAGGCTATCGCGTGCGAGGGTATTTTGCACGTGAGTATGCAACATATTTTTGTATGTACATAGATATGTGATACTCTCGCCGTTATTCGGGAAGGAAGTTAAAGAGATGGAGAATGTGCTAGAAGGTAAGAGAGCGAGAGAGCGTGAGAAAAGCACGAACGTGAACGAGAGTCACGGTTCAGCCGGTATTGATTCAGGGAGGGTTATTTCATTCACGCCTTGGCCTCCGGGTACATCGAGAGTTTGAGAAGAGTGAAAGAGCAAGGAGTGAGAGATCACGAGAGAAGACCATCCTCCTGGTCTAACTCCAAAGTCTCTTTTTCTCTTTGCCCTTTTTTTATCTCTCACACGGACACAATAAAACGTTCAGGCTCCAGACACAACGCTGACATCTGCCTTTTCTTCGTCTACGCTTTTGCAGGCGTCGGCAAAAAGTGGGAGAGTAATCCTCGCTGGTTTAACACTAGTCAGAGGCATTTGCGAATGGGGAAGGAGAGAAAATCACCTCCGCGGGAGCTTCATCTTATCGCGACTCTTGTACGTGGGTGAATCTTTGTATATTTGTATATATTGAAAGCGGAGAACGAAGCCAAGTGCAAAATATTCTCATACTTTTCACGCCTCCTGTCCTAATACACGCGAAAAGATGATTCCCCGGGCAATCGTTCATCTCTTTCTCTTATAGAAGAGAAAGAGAGAGAAAGCACACGGGATGAGGGGTGGGAAGGGGATTTATTCTGAGACGGAATAAAACGGATTTTCATGAAGTGTCTCCCAGAAGAGGAAACGAGGCGCGTGGTCGAGTCTCGAGAGTCTCTCGACGAGAATTCATCATCCGGAGGATAAGACGGAGAGAAATATATCCGTTTTATTCTTTTCTCTACGGTGCATGCTTGTTTATTTATTCGCAAATCCGATACGGATGGAAAGTTTCGAAAAAAAAAAAAAAATTCACCTGCATCGCGCTGCAGGTTGCGATGTCACGTCGGAAAATGGATCTCCAGAAGACACCGCGATAATCTGGCTTCACCCCGTGTGAAAATCTCTTACCGGGAGTGGCCAGGTGATGAATGTCTTCTTGAAGGAAAAATCCAAGGGATATATACACTTTTCTAGACTTTATCGCGTGTGTTACTTCTTGGCTATGATCACCGAGTCTGTCACAGTGTTGACTGCCTCCGAAGATCTCCTCGTCTCTTACTTATTCCTCTTTCCTTCACACCTCAATCCGCTCATTCAATCGTAAATTTCGCATGCAAATGGAAGGGCGAGCATCTCGAAGAATGCACGATCCACGAGCTCAGCAAAATTCTTCGAACCTTCGCCATTTTTTACTACCCTTCGTAGAAGTAGAGCTCCACCCCGTGCGCTGAAGCTCTGGGCGAGGGGAGTGACGTGAATCGGGAAGAGGGAGCGATCACCGCGAGCCAAGGAGGATATCGTGCGAGAGAGGAATCGCGAGACGATGGATCCGATAGGGAGGCAAACGGAGGATTGATGTTTGAATCGTCGACGCAGCCAAAGATATTCGGAATCTTTCTTCAGAGTGGCGAAAAAAAACTGAGAAACCCTATACTCTTGGCTCAATCTTTGATTCGAGATAAATCGCGATGGGACTCTAAGACTGGAGAGGACTTAACTTTCCCGGATATAGAGACGAAAAAAAGTGGACGAAGAAAGTGGCGAGCGTTCCAACGTAAATCAATCAGGAAATAGAAATTTGTGAGAAATCTCAGGAGGCCCGTGCATCATCGAGATACGAGTGTGTGTGTGACAGCAAACGTCAAAAGCTTACGTAAAAGGCATCGCGTCTGGACAAAACGAGCAGTGGCGAGGAAAAACTGCCCCGAGGGTCCAAGAGTGAGTCTCGGGAGTGAAAAGAAAAAGAGGAGGACAGGGAAAAAAGCGAAAAAAAAGAATGGGGAGGGGGGGGGTGGAGAGAATAAGAGAGGGAGGGTGAATTACCGGATGGCCTCGTCGTCGTCCTCTTGCACGTTTTGCCTCGTCTTTCTTCGTTCGTTACCATCCCTCGCATTTTCTTTGTCTATCTGATGGTCATAGCATGCCAGGCGAACGGGCGAACGTGATCTGGATATAAATATTCTCGTCCCTCTGGTCCCCTTCGTGTGCTGGCTCTTCCTTTGGCTCCTCTCGACGACGGAGGGTACAAAAAAGTGGACCAGAGAAAGATAAGCAGAAAGAGAGAGAGAGAGAGAGAAGAGAGGAAGAAGACGAAGACTGGCCAAGAGAGGACATTCGAGTGCTTCCAACCATTAGACAGGGCGAATGTCGGAGGCCCGTTGAGAGGCCGGAGCACACTTTTGTACATGGACGCGTGTGTAGGAACGATAGGCCAGGAGATAGATGGAGACTGCCTGCCTACCGTGTTCCAGTGATTTACAACTGGTTAATTGATCATTTGCATTCTGGCCCGGGTTTCTGCGCGTGCAGCTGCCGTTGTACGCGAGCACAGAGAGGCCGTAATAAAAAAAAGAGCTCGCAACAAGGACGCGTAAATTCGATCGGCGCGACTAGCGAGCCGCCCTTTTGTTCCTAAGCTTGGAGCTTCGAGAGAGAAAAAAAGAAGAGAGAAGAACCGGTGCAGCATCGGTTATTCGGCTCGTATATACCCTTTTTTCTCTATCCGCGCTTTTTTTACCTTGGGGAAAATCGTGCAGCCAACACGCCCGGCGAATCCCTCTCTTTATTCGTTCGGAAGCTCGTCATGGAGCAAAGCTGCTTCAAAGGGGATGCGAGCGGGGCGAAAAAAATGAACGAGCAGTTAGAGCGAGAGAGAGGGGGCGCGGTGAACCCTCGTCTTTTTAGCCTCTTGCGATTTCTGTATACTTTTTCTCATAGTTTTTTCGGATAGAGGAAAAAAAAAGTGGGGGAGGAGTAGGAAGTTGAGTCGTTGATGCAACGAGGGGTTGTTTTATTCGGAAGAACTCTTGCTTCGCAGAGCTTTCGTTAACCCTCTTCTCTCTCTCTCTCTCTAACTCTCTTTGTGTCCCTCTTTTTCTTTCTCTTTGCCACTTTCGCTAGAAAGACTTCTTATTTTCAACGGCAATCACGAAATGGGTCAGGATATACGTAGAATGGAAGCATCCCGGCAAAGGCATGTCCCCCTTCTCTTTTCCTCCCTATCTCTATCTCCCTCGCTCTCACCTCTTTGAAGTAATCCAGAGTGGGTAGGCACACACGAGCTACATCAACACACACGTTAATTCTCCTCTTTATCATGCACGTCCACACTCTTGCATAAAATGTGATACAGTCGTTAGCCATTTGCACAGAAGCTTTTGTCAGGATCCCTCTCGACGGGAGAAATCGCGAGAGAGGAAGAAAATTCTTTTTTCATCATCCGAAATAATTGTCTTTGATGTGCCCTGAGTGACCGAGAGAAGATTCAGAATAATTATATTCCAGTTACGATTTTTTCGTGCTCGGTGTATATAGGAGAGGTTTGAAAAAGAATTGGGGTTAAAAGTTTCTTAGGTCAAAAGCGACCGTGATGGAAATTGTTCTCTTGGTCATTTTATTTTCAATTCTATTTTCTCTCCTGTTCTTTCTTTTTTTTTTTTTTGCTTTTTATTCGGGACCGGCGGTAACTATAACATTTGGCTCGGACAACGACGGAGCTCGCCTAGAAGACACAGTCGTCGTGACTCTTCGTAGACGTATTATGCAAATTCCTCGGGGGCTAACCTCCTCTTTGGAGTATGGACTTTCGAAACGCGCGTGTGTGCTCGGGTAATATGTGCTGCGAGAGATTCCTGCTTTCGAGGTCGAGCGAAAATACGAGCGTGGAATCATGAAAGAGAAAGAAATAAAAAGAGAGAGAGAGAGAGAGAGGAAAAAAATTAAACGCGAGTCGAGTGAGGAAAAAAAAGCGAGAGGAAAAAAAGGCGAGTAAACGTATAAAGAAGAATTCTCTGTGCCGGAGTTTTCGGTGGAAAAACTAATTTCGTCTGTCATTACGTCGAGCGTCTGACTCGGCAACTGACTGACCCCGGACCACGAAAAAAGAGTAGAATGCCATCCAGGGTGCATGGAAGAGAGGGAGAAAGAAGATGGGTTCTCGTCGAGGAGTGTAATTTAGGTGGATGAGCGAAAGAGAGCGAGAAACGAGAGGAGGCTCATCTTTATGTCCTCCCCGTTATTTTCAAAGTCCCTCCTTGTATCCGGCTCACTTTCAACCCACTCACGATTCCTCGTGCACACGTATCCGAATCTCTTTCGGGGGTGCGAGCGTATATCGGGCTCGCTCTCCGCGGGGAAAAGATTTCCCACTCGCCGAGTGGCCGACTCGTTAAGCGTTGAGACGTGCCAGCGGAGCCATACACTTCGCATCCTTGCGAGAAATCCTTCTATTTTTTTTCACTCTTTTATTCTACATTTTTCACACACAGGCGGGATGGGGAGAGAGAAAGAAAAAGAGAGAGAAAGAGAGAGAGAGAGAGAAACTGAAACGGAGACGAAAAAAAGTGGAGAAAAAAGTAGACGGATAAACGTTTTTGTGCTGTATCCGAGAGTCCCGGGACGTTTTCTATTCTCGTTTTCTCCAAATTCGATGCGGATCGTATGTCTGCTGGCAGTTTTGCTCGACGGGAGACTCGAGCCGAGAGAGCAAGGATTCGTGAGGGTTTCTCTCGCGAGGGCGTTTACGCCCTTATGAAATTTATCGAGAACCCGGACGAGAATGTGGAGAGGCGAGTTTGCGCGAGTATATTGCGGAGACCAGAGCTATCCCGGAAGTGATGCATTCACGTTGATTTACACGAGAGTTCTCACGGAGCTGGAAGGTCGGTAAATCGACTTCTCTCTTCCGTGCACGCGCTCACCTCATATAAGAATAAAAAGTATATGCATATATTTTTTTTTCCTTAAATCCTCCCCACGCTCGAACGTGGTAGGTACTTTTAACGTTTGGGAGAAAGGAAACGAATTAACGACGAAGGAATAAAATTGTTTCTCGTGAATATATAATTGGAGGGAGGAAGAGGAGGAGGAGGAGGAGGAGGAGGAGAAAAAATTATTTTCCGTCGTGTGTGCTCCTCGAAAGACGTCGTACCTGATGCAAATAATGCAATGAGAGAAAAATTTTACGAATTCTCGTACATGCTTCCATTTCAGACTCGTAATTCTCGGGCTCGAAAGAAAATTAGCATTTCTCCTGGTCTGTGGCTATCGCGGATTTCGAGGGATATCCTGGTGGAATATCCTCACGGTGGTCCGCATAAACATCTCGGCACGTTATCGAGGCAGAAAATTGTTTGGAAAGCTCCGAGGGGAGAACCCTCCATGGGTTAAACTTCGCGTCGAGGCTTTTATACACTCGTGTGTGCTGTGCGACGGGATTAGGGTCAGCGGCGATTATAAATTAACAAAAATAATTTTAAGCCCGAAAAGATCTTGCTCGTGAAAAGTATTACGGAATTTAATGTCCTTGCCTTTGTTGCCACCAAATTATAACAGACATAAAGGTAACGAGCCTCGGATAATCCCGATCCTCGATTTTACAATCCCGACGCGTGATAATGCTCGAATAAAGTTGGGATAAAATCCGAAGGCCTTTGCCATTATGGAAATTGGCTATACAGGGGAGACAAGTGAACCGCTGATGATTTTATTTGGTGAAAAACTCGAAAAGAATGTGAAAAATTCATGAATAACGTTTTTTTCATCCAGGTCTTTCTCATAGTGTATATTATTTCAATTTAAAAAAATTAACCCTTTTTAATTTATCATTATTAAGTTACGCATATTTGTTGTTTCTAATATTACTCGCGCGATTTCTAATAACAGTCAAATTGTGCTCATTTACTGTAGTAAATAAAATGTTCCACACAGTTTTCCATGATGAGACTAAAAATTTACAAGAGGTATAAAAAAAGTAAACAAAATTTATTGAAAAGAGAATTCCCGGCGTCATCGTCGTCTTGTTCCCCAGCTATTAAGGATTTTGACATACAGTACTCTTGACCACGTGAAAGCTATGTATCGATTTTTTTGTTCTCCCTCTCGGTCTCTTCTCTCCTTTTTTCTCACACCGGTAAACCGCTCAGCGTTGAGTTAATTTCCCTCGGGTACACCTGATCTATACGAATGTAGGTTTATAGTTTCCAGCACGCCGTGATCGATTCGACGTCAGTTTTTCCGCCTGGTCGCTGTTCTCGAACGCGTTATCAATAATTATCGAGCTTTTCGCGCGCGCACTTTCATTTGTTTTATTTTCAACGTTAAACATTGAAAACGGCAAAACTTTTTTTTTTTTTTTTTCAAATGGTCCGAAACGAGAGCAGAATTTATGTTCATTCGAATTTCTACCTGAAAATGGGTAGCGAGCTTTTTTTTCTGCTCGTACTCTTATATTTACGTATTTTTGGGGTTGCATTTTTTCGGTCGCGGACAAAGAACGAAGTTCCGGTTGACGAGTATCACAGGATCCATGTTTCGATTCGTATATTTTATATGCGCGAGATACGTGTCCGTTTTACGCGGGTGTGCGTCTCGATAGAATAACGCTTCGGTGAACCACGCTTTTGAGAAGCGGACGTTCGTGTACATACAAGAGTGCATGTATATACCGGCGCACACGTGGAACGAGCCAACAGAGAGCAATTCAGAAATTGAGGTTTCAGGCTCAGGCTTTTCCGAATACAGCATATACAAGAAGAGCAAAAGGGGAAGAGACTGAGAGAGAGAGAGAGGATTGCACAGAAACGGGAGTGAATGAATAAAAACCGGAACTCTCTCCGGTCGGACGAGAAGAAACGAGAGGAAACGAGGACGACCACTCGTCGATTGTTAGAATTCTCTTCCCTATTTTTTTTTCTCTCGTCACAGTTTCTGCGAAGACCGCGAGAGCTAAAAAGCTCAGGGAGTAGAAAAAATAAATAAAAAACTTTTATTCGGTGCATCCGCACGGAGGAAAATATCGTTCCCGTCGGGGCTTCCGTTAAAGATGGAAAATTAGTCAATTTTATCGCAATACGATGCGCTCAGCTCATTGGTCCCCGGCCGAGACAGGATATAGCGACTGGATACTCCAATGCATGCATGTATGAGAAAATGTGCGCGCATCGCATCTTTTTGTATTTCCAGCTTATGCTCGCTATTTCCTCGCGTTTTAACCTTTTGCCGAGCTCATCTATCAGTCGATATCAATATTTCATTGAGAGCTTTGAAAAAGCGAGCGAGAAATAAAGCGAAAAGATACATTACAGACGGATGAGGAAGGAGGAGGGGGGAAAATTTCATGCGTGTTGGCCTCGATGAACGGCGGTGTGCTCTGGCATTTGTGAAAAAGATATAGATAGATGGATAGATAGGTAGATGGAAAGAAAGAGGGAGAGAGAGAGAGAGTGAGAGAAAGGAGAGTCTTGTCGCATGGAGCGAACGGGAAACCGATAAATCCACCCGCGCCTCCGGCCTTCCGGACGTCGCTTTCTCTCTCTCTCTCCAATTCGCTCTCTTTCATTCCGACTTGCGAGCTCTTACTCTCGATAAGACCCTCTCTGTGCACCGTGACGTTCTATAGCGTTACTCGCTAATTAACGAGCCCGGGAGGTCCGTATAACAACGCCCAGCCACGAGGAAATCGTAACTGTTTAACTATCGCTCTTCGACTACAATTTCCTTCGGAACCTTATTCTTTGCCCCGAGACTCTTCTCCCGCTTCGATCTAACTCTCCGTACACGAACTTGTACACGTTCGCCATAAAATGTGCGGATTTCAACGCGCAGCTTCGATCGTCGTATTTAAACGCTCGCTGACTTGGAAAATCGAAAAACTCGACCTCTCTCGGGCCATACCCAAAATCAAGTCGGATGAGATTCCACGTATACTCGTTGAATGGGAAATTATGTGAAAAAATGCAAACAATTCTTTTAGCTAATAAAATATAATAAACTCTGTTGTAAAACAGCTATTAAAAAAGTTATCAGGGAATGGTTTTTATGCTCCAACTTTACGCAGTAAAAATTTTTGAGCAATTTTTTGCGTAGAAAACTTCTGATTGATAAGTTTTTCTTAAAAAAAACTGAAGTTTTCAATTTTTTATGAATTTTTCAAATTGTGTCTTTCAAAAATCAAAGTGTAATTTTACTTTTTTATGCGGAGAGTTTTAATATTTTTTCTGTCCAATTTTCTCATTTTCACACACGATCGAAATGAAATAATAAGCCGAATTAAAATTATTCTCAACGAAACGTGTACGCAATAATGTTTATAATTCGCTCTATTATCAATCTAATAAACTTTTCATGAAATATTAGACATGATGAAGACAGGAAGAAAAGAATTCAGTGAAAATGTATATTTCAATTTTCGATATTTACTTATTTAACAATAGTAATTGAATGGATGCACTAATGCACGCAATTATTAATTTCGTTTTATTTTTATCTTTTCCTACTATACGTACGCGACTCGCAGAGAAAGTGAAAATCAAGATATGTTATCGCTATGTACCGGATTTCAAGAATACCACTCGGGAAAATAATACCAAACATTTTTTTTTTTCG
Source organism: Cremastinae sp. B BG-2022a (assembly GCA_030522605.1). NCBI lineage: Eukaryota > Metazoa > Arthropoda > Insecta > Hymenoptera > Ichneumonidae > Cremastinae sp. B BG-2022a. The sequence goes on along the minus strand of JAPYYX010002225.1, from coordinate 1,830 downwards.
ATTGTTAGACTCGGCATAGTAATTTACGTTACAGTGGAAGAACAAATGGTAAAAACGAAAAACTATAATTTCGAAACAATGAAAATGATCGAGGGGGAAAAAAAATTATCATAATTGTATCATTATCTGGTGACTTTGAATCGGATGGTCCCTGACGGTCCCTTCCGTATCAAGAGAGGGACAATAGGGCGCTCGAAAAAAGAAGAAGAAAGAAAAAACAAGGAATCGAGCCCTGGGAACGGGTAATTGCTCTCTTTACCGTTTACTGCTCCCCCGCGCTCGCTTTACAACGCTCTCCACTCACAATTTTCTCTCCTTTTTTCTCCGCTCGCGTGTGTATTTCTGTATCTGTAAGTGTGTATAGTGGCACATACTGTTACTCGCAGTTGGAATATATATTTTTAAACTCCGATTCTGTTGACCTATTTCACGCCAACCCTTGTTGGCGCAACCACGAGGGAGAAAAGAGAGTAAGGGAGAAACAGAGACAAAGCCGGAGAGTACAGAGGAAGGGGAAGATAGGAATTTCGTTATAAAATTGTTCACCTTTCGAGTGACCGATCTCTTTTTTACTCGACTGATGCAATTTCGCGTGATTTATGTATTTTATTATTCATCGTTACATGGATGCAATAAATTAAATTCTCGGAAAAGGGAGAATAAAGGAACGGAACGGTAAAGTAAAAAAAAAAATGAAGGAATATATAATTTTGTTTTCGAACGCAGAGAAATTAAATTTAAATCGGGCTTTCAATTTGGAGGAAATGACGGTGAAGAAATTGGGGTCGGAATTCCGCGTGGCACAAAAGGACGAGATAATTGACGCGAGACAATTGGTCGTTTCAGTCTCGGGGTGTCTCGAAGTCAATCTCGTTATCTATCGCGAATAGACGAATCCATTCGTGTAACCTGCCGGCTCACGCTCCAGTTTCGAATTCGTACCACAAGGCGACAACAGTGGGTTGAGAATGTGAGAGGAAGAAGAACGAGGAAGAGGGAGGGAGGGAGAGAGAGAGAGAGTGAGTGAGTGAGGGGAAAAAGGAGAGCGCGATGAGAGGGACGAAGAGCAACTCGAAGGGAAATGATGAGGGTGCAAAGTTTGAGTTAGCTATAATCGCGCACGATATGGCGACTCGAAAGGTAGCGGCACGCAAGAACGACGACCACGACGACGTGTAAGAGAGTTCGGTGGATGTTCATCGAAGTTGGCAGAACGGCGACGGGCCGCTCAGGAGGATTGATAAAAGCGCTAGGCGAAAACTCACGTGGACTCGCTGATCGAGCGAGAAGTTTTCACCTGCGGAAGGCGAATGAAATTGATTGAATAAGCTCGCTCTTCCGTATATAATTCATAACGAGGCATCAACAAAAGCCTTCTCCTTTTCCCAAAATTATTTTCAAGACAAAACAAAAGCTCTCTCTCTCTCCCCATTCCATTTCTTGTATAGTCATTAATTATTAATGCTTCTCCTCATCTCTTCGATAAATATTAATTGTATCTCCAGTGACTGAGGGAGAAAATCATTATCCCGGCTTATAATTCATTTTCACCCTTATCTCATTATAGGGAATTAAATATTCGCCGGGGGATGAAAAGCCATCTATTTTTTATTTCACTATTTATCCTGGAAATATTTATTTTTTCGAATCATTATCGTGGATTTAATTTTCAAGTTTTTATTTTGAACTTATTTAAATCAATATTTCTATAATGAGGAGGAGCATTCGGACACGTCCCATACGGAAAAAAACTGTATTCGAAAATATAGGTAATTATAATCTAATATAGGCTATTATATTTTTGAGTATATTCGAAAAAGTACTTTTAAA
>JAPYYX010002224.1:0-17523 GCA_030522605.1 Cremastinae sp. B BG-2022a | reverse complement strand
TATTTCTTTGTACAAATTTGATGGAACATTCTTCGAATGTCATACTTCAATGTACCATTGGTTGAGTAAAGAAATTTTAACTGCGTCGTCAGAAAAAAATCACGAAAACATGGCCTCTTTCGTATGATTTAACCAGCGGAATCCATCAATTTTTCCTGTGCATCAAATTTCGTCTGATAAGAGATTCTTCGCGTTGTAAATCTGCGAGAATTCTTGTTATTCCTCTGACAATCTCGATCAAAAGTAATTTTTCGTCGATAGTAAGAGATAAAGCCGATGACATCAGTTTCGCCATTCCAGCTAAAGAAGCTGTGATACGATCTTGTTTTTCAATAAGACGGTCGTCCCTTTTAATGAGAGTATCCTGAAGACACGCCTTTACTTCAGGATTGAGCTTGGGAGGATCCATGAAAAGAGCATTTGAAGGAGGAGGAAATTTTTTCAAAAGAGATTTTTACTCATCAGAAGGTAATCCTTTCTTAAGAATATCCTGAATTCGAATACAGAAATCTGGATGGATTGCCGGTGCCAGAGCACGATCCGGTATAACTCGGTTGCCCATAAGATTTAAGACTTCTGCATCTAATGAAATTTCCGTGTCTGTTTTTTCAGATGTATTCGTCGAAGTCGATGGTAGAGATGGTAGAGGAGGGATCGAAGAATCAACTAAGATTGGTGAAACGTCAACATTTTTTGAGTAATCACTCAAGGAATTAACCTTATATATCGTTATTCCTTTTGTTCAAATTCTCCACTTCGGGTATTTCTTTTTGAGGATTTAAAAAATTGCGGGGTGACGAATTTAGAACGACCACGTCGCGATGAAATCGAAGAACTGCGATGAGATGTATTCGAACGACTACGTCGTCTTCGTTTTCTACTATTAGATCGATGTCTTCGATGTTTGCCTGATGAAAAAAGGAACAGTGATATGTCAAATTCCTTGTGAGGTATAATACAGAAACTTGCAAGAATTTGTATTAAATTGATCAATCCTCTCTTCGAAGCGAATAACGGCCACACGTTTAGCAGAGACGGTATCCTTTACGGAATAGAGAAACCTTAAACTTGCAGAGAATAAGGTCTCGGCCAATTATGATAAACTCTCATTCATTGCGATCCAGCGACGTGTAATACGATGACAACGAAAAAAGGAAAAAATAGCCTAAACAGAAAAAACTCAAACTTACTATGATGTTTTCGTTTCTTATTAAATTAAATTTCTAGAAGTTTTTCTAATCTTTCCAATCTTTTTTCGAAATGTGAAGTATTACGATCTATAATTTCAGATTCAGATTCGCTCTCACTTTCCATTTTATTTTTTAAATTATCACTCTCGATAAGAATTTGTGATGTTTTCGGCACAAGAAGGAAGAATGACGAGTTCGAAGTTCAAATGATGAGTTTTCTTTCGGTCTTTGAAGTGTGATGATATCGGTGTGAGACAGAGGGTAATACATTTTTATCTTGAGGAAGAGACGCGATATACAATTGGACCTGATCGTCATTCCTTGGATCAAAAACAATGTCACCGTTTTTTGAGCTGAATTTGTAGAGAAATCTGTAGAGAAAAAATTTCACTCGCACCAACCCCTTGTAATTTTTCTGTACAGATTTCTCCCTCAATATTGAAAAATTCAGCTCAAAAAAGCGGTGACATATTCTTTTCGACCCAAAGAACGGCGATACGGTTTCATTTTTAATTACAATTCTTTATTAATTAATAAATCCGCAATTTACGAAATCTGGGTGACCCTGCCATTAAATAGCATTTTACTCGGTGGATATATGTATATTTCAATTTCGATTTTCAATCGAACGTCGATGGTAGTGCGAGTCTTTGAATAAGCTTCGTCGAAACTTTATTCTCTCCTACCGACTCCACCCACTTCCGGTATATAGGATGGAGGTATTTTTATAAAAAAGTAACGATTATGTTGAAAAAATGTAGTAATCTCCTGAGGCATGTGTTCCAACTACGAGAAAAATGAGAATTTGCTTCTTTACCGAGGAAAACGCGTAGCCGGACCAAGTTAATCCGAAAGTAAAAAGGGAAGGCCGGTACGGAGGAGAGAATAAAAATGAAAAAATAAAGGCCGACCTATTGGCAGGGGCCGAATGAGAAAGAGGGATAAAAAAGAGTTCATCGCGAGGATAATAACTTGTACCGTGTACGTGTAGTCAACGTCCAGGGATGGATATGATGATTTCGTTGTTGAGGTCCATTTCATATTATCACTAGGGGGTTTATTATAGACTAACACGGACTTATGGAGGTTAGAAACGGAGGGTAAGAAGAAAGGAGTGTTCCGTGTTTTGCGCGTGTGTTTGTACGAACATTGATGATTCGGTAACAACGCCGGATAAGCCGAGCTTTTATAGAGATGCTTCGCACGTCACATTAACGACGAAATGGATCACGTCCTCTCGCGCCCTCGTAAAGTAATACTCGGGCTCGGGTGCAAGCGCGAAAAGTGGCGAGAAAAAAAAGTAGAGAACGAAAAAAAGCAGGAAGCCTGGACTTTGTTTAGCGTTTGGCTCGCGAAAAGTGCACGTAAGCCATTTCAGGATTGATCCTGGCTTCCCCATACTCGAGGTCTTTGACGTCGAAAGGTGAAAAGGAAGAAAGGAAACGCTTCTTTTTCTTCACGTTATTCTCTCTCTCTCTCTCTCTCTCTCTATTTTTTCTTCATTTTTTCCTATTTTTATCTGCACACGTGTACGCGTGTTCACCAGTGTTCAGTTTTAGGGGACGAGAAGGTTCCGTTAACGCGCACCGGAGAAGACGAAGAAGTGGAATAAGAGCGGGCGGGAAAGCGTTTTTTATACTTTGCTTTTTTATGACCAGAACGACCTCATGACTGTGCGTCTGTCTGCCCAGGTCGGAGGACACGAAACTCTCGTACTGACCTCTCTCTCTCTCTCTCTCTTCCTCTTTTCGCTTTTCTTTATCTCTCCCTCCCTCTTTCAATGTCCACGTCGTTTGGACTCGGCTACACAGTATCACGAGCTGACGTGGTAGATTGCAATTCAACCTTCCCTCTTCTCCCCTTACATATACTTCCAATTCTCTACGAGAATATATATACGTGTGTTTCTTCTTTTTTTTCCTCTTTACCCCAATCTGCGTTTTTTCTACGTCCACATTACGCATACGATGACTTTTTGCCCCCAGTGGAAAAACCTGAACAAGGCCACTCGATTTCTTGAGCCCGACACACGTTCTCACTTCGCAAAATTCTTCGAAACAACCACGTTGATTATGTATTTTTTTACTCTGATCTACAAGAATTTTTTTTTTTTATTAAAAAAAATGAAATTTGAGAATAAAGTGTAGTTTTCAGTTTTTTGATGAAAAATTGATCAAAGTTTCAAGTGAAGTTTTATTTTTTTTCAAGAGGAGTTCATTTTGTGAATTATGAATATCCCGGGATTTCCAGTGAACGAAAAACTTGCCGGGAATCAGATTAGGGCAAGATACACTGCCGGACGATTAGAAAAATTTTTCTTCGGCCGAAAGGCAGTTAGCAGCGAATGCACTGAATGGCTTTTTATTGCTCCACTTTCTCACTTTTTCGCTCTGTTTTCAGGCTCGAATTCACTCGGTTTGTTATATAAATCACTGATGTTGCTCGAAAATAGCGGAAGTTAGAGGGAGAAGGAGGGAGAGAGAGAGAAAGAGACAAAGATTGGTCGAGAGGGAGAAAAAGAAAGCGGTAACGACTCTACGGCGTTGGATGAAAAGTTTTTTCCACTCCCAGATATGAAGCGAGAGAGACCCAGCCAACTGGATCCCCTTTCATTTTTTCTGGAATACGACACTAAACTCCAAACGTGTGTAAACCATCGCGATGAAAACGTCAATTTTTTCTCCCTTCATTTTCCAATGGAACTGAAACTTAATTCGTTCGAAAAATTTTCAAAAGTTATACAAACGAAGCAAAGAGATTGTAAAGCAACAATTGGGTATAGACTATAGAGTTAATAAAGAAAACAAATTTATATATTCCATGTAGAACAGAATTCATATAGTCAACATTTTTTTGAATTCCATTGGAGCTAAAATTCATTCAAAAATTTTTAAAAGTTAGTTAAAAACCGAAAAATGTTGAAAGCACAAAATTGACTATTGACACCACATGCATTCAACAAGAACACAAAAACGTCCCTTTTTAATATAGAAATAAAATACAGTATAAAAATGTGTGCAAAGGTATCCGAATGAGAGTTGACAAAAAAACGAAAGCTTGTAATTTGCAGGCGAGCGTAGCCAGGATGAAAAAGGAATTGTTGTGTATAGGTTACATAAAGGGAGCTCTTTTTGAAAGTCCAGCACGTTCGAGGCTTGCCTTCATCACGAAAATTCTACTCTTTTATTTTTCCGGCTTTCGCCTTTTCAACAAACATACTGCGTTTCTATTTTCTGCATGCATTTGACCAAAAGTTTTCTAGTGTTTACATGAGGATTGATGACGAGAACGATGAAAGGAGACAATCGAGCGCCAGCTTTCGGATCCATTCGGCTCTTCCTCAAAGTCCGAATACTTTTGTCGATTTTTCATCGCACAACTCTTCCCCCGTTTTATTCCCAACGATCGCTGTTTTTTTCTCTTTCAAATACTCGCCGCTCTTTCCGTTTTTTTTTTGCCAATTTGCGTTTGTGTTCCCAATCGTTTTTTTATGAATGGACGATCGAACAAAAATCTACATTCGTTTATGTTGACTAATTGTTTTGGTGAATTTTAACGAAACGAATGAACGGGATGAAAAAAATCATGATCAATTCGTCGACGCGATTGATTAATTATTGAATAATTCGTCAGTCGTTTCCGAATTAGATCGAAGAGAAAAGGGAAATACACGAGAGTAAAACTATCGAACGTTTTTTCGAGATATCCTCGTGCTGAATTTTTTTCGCGTCAAATGGGGATTTTGTTCCTTTTCCTGGCGGCTGGGGAGAGCGAAGGAGCGAGATGGGAAAGGTTCATTGTCGTCGCACAGTGCGTTTGAGCTGCGAGCACGCTTCACAAGTGCTCCGACAACCGCGAGACATGCGGGGACGGCCTGCGATGGACTTTATCTTTTATTTAATTGACGGGTGAGCGAGCACTGCGCGAAATTCGTGAAACACAATTCTCGTTCCTGCAGGCGCTAACTCGATACACTTCCGGCACTTCCGACCAGTTTTCTCTTTTCTGTTCTCTCTCTTTTACTCTCTCGCTCTCTCTCTCTCTCTCTCCATCAATCTGTCACTCCCGAACAAATCGATCGAATTCAATGAGAACGACAAACGATGCAGCAATTAAGAGTTCGAGAGATTTTCAAGCATTTAAGAAGACTTCAGTCGCGCGAGAATAATCAGGATTTTCTACCTCCTTCGCGCAATGACGTTTCATATTTCCTTTTCACGAGCATACTCAATGTAATTCAGAGAGGAAAAAAAAGACTTCTCGAAAATCCTTAACCCAAATGCACTCGCAAAAAAATAAAAAATTCATCAATTAACGAGATCAATAATTCAATGGAGCTTAAAAGGACTTTGCCTTTTTATCGGTTCACTGAGAACTTCCAACGAAAAAAGAAAAATCATTGCGGTTATTAATTTTCTGGGTAAAAAGTGTATAAAAAATCGTTGGAACAAAATTCTCGTTGAATTTTTTGAAAGGAGAGGGAGAGGCACGTTTTGGAAAAACCGATATTTTTTCTGCATCTTCCTCGTTTTTTCTCAGTTTCGTTTCTTCGAGTTAATGGTCTTAATGTAAATCCACAGGGTTTGCCCTTAGGTATGTCAAATGGCGTTTGCAATGCAGCATATCTTATTAGAAACAAATATTCATGTCACATACCCGGTACCGGCTGGTGCCAAGTGTTTGAATGTTACCCTACAGTGCACGTGCGTGGCAAAAGACAAAGAGAGGGAGGTAAAAAGACGACCAGGATGAGCGGGAGGGAGAGAGAAGAAAACTCCTAGGGAAACGCTTCGAGACCGAAGAAGATCGTTTTATCTCGAATATTTGCGTCCCTTTGACACGAAGGCGATCTTCGCACACATAGATGAAATGTGGCACCTCCAACGACCAAGTTTCCGACCACCTTGAACGCTCTCCCCCGAGACTGGCAACGAGAAGGAGCGAGCAAAAGAGAGACGGGGAATCTTCGCGTATACGCTCTGTACAAGTTTAACATAATATCAGATAAATTTTACTGGTTCTTCTTCGGGTTGAAAAAAAAGGGGAAAGCGGAGAGAAGGAAAAGAGGTGAATCTTCGACACTCTCGATATTACGCCGGAATATCGCGTTTGATACAATTGAAATTCTTGCGTATTTTTCGGTCCGATATTGCGAGTAATATTTACTTTTTTTTATTCGATACTTCTTACCTGGACGTGATCGCCAAAGTTTATTTTGATTCGGGGTTTCTTCTCGTGTGGCGATTTTGAGGAAAATTGGATTCGGGTGTCGTGAAGCTCGAGGCATGAGAAAAATGACGAAGGACTGAAGATTTTGTTGAATTCTTTTTTTCCTCATAATATTTGCAAATTGCCTTCATGGAATTTTGCACGCAATCGTGAAAAGTTTCATTTACGAGTGAGCCTAAATTGAAATATGTATATTTCTCCTTCAAGGGGAACGGCGTTAAGATTCGCATAAAATTTCGAGTGAGCCGTTTGCAACTTTGGCAATTAGAGCGTTGAATTTTTTTTGTTGACTAAAGGGTCGAATAAAAAAGTTTGATACGCTATTATTTTCCACGAATCATTTTTATAAATAACGACATTTTTGATGACGAGAGTATGAAATACGACAATTAAATGTGCTCTTGTTTCTTATGACTCGTTTCTATAATTAACGAAGTTTTTGTTTGCCATAATTAAAAAATCAACGGTGCAATAGTTTTTATGACTAAAATTAGTATATTCAAAAATATCGTTAAAAAAATTGGAGTTATCGAAGTCGACATAAAATTATTTTTCCCGACTGATAAATAGAAAATTATGCAAATACGAGAGCAATTAAACGTGAATGTTCCGTAGATGCGAGAGAAATGAAAAAGAAAAAAAATTGCGCTGTGATTTTGCTGCAGGCTGCAAAGAATCGTTCTTCGCAAGGATTTTAAAGACCAAAATCTTCATGCGCACGTATTCCATGGAGAAAAATTTGAGATAAGTATGAAGAATGGTGGGAGTAGGAAAGAGAGATAAAAAAAGAATAATACGAAAAAAAAGAAGAGAGAGAAGGAAAGTCTGGGAGCGAGTTGAGAAATTTCTTGACTGGCTGGATATGCCAGTTCGATGAGCCATATTTTACGCGGCCATTATGCTCAAGGTAATAAAATATAATACCGCACAATTACTGAGAGATCTCAAAGTTCGCGAAAGAAGGGAAATAAAATCAGCATAAAGCTCGGGATGAGGTTTAAGAGGGAGAAAAGAGAGCGAAAGAGAAGAAGAGAGATCGAAAGGAAGAGAGGAAGAGAGATGGAGTGTGAGAGGGAGGAAGGAGCCAAATGGTGCCGGCAGACCTTAATGAAAGTACCAGTGCGCGGCAAAGGAGAAAGCGCAACGCCGTGCGAGCCCTTAAATTAATTCGCGATGAATTACGTCCGCGCCAGATGTTCGGGCAGTTGTGTTTATTTATGAAGGAAACCTTCTCGGATCGTCTTCTTCTCTTTTTCCACCTTTTTCTTCGTCTCTTCTTATTTTTCTTCCTATTTCATCCAACATTTGCAAACCTTCAGTAACATGCACATATTACGCGAGAACTCGAAATATAATTTTTCTTCCTCTCAATTAAAAAAAGTCGAAAAAAGTGTATAAAAAATTCAAGATTCAAATCGTCGAATCTTCGATTGGAATTCATATGAGAAAAGTCATATTTACCTATCTTAAATCGAAAGGAGGGGTCAGATTTTTCTGTAAATGAAAAAAAGGTGTAAAATGAAAATATTTAAGAATTTAAAAAATAGTGTACTTACCCCGATTATTTTCAAACACCAAGAAATGAAGATTCACATTTTTATAACGAAAATGTTCGAGAATGAAAAGATTTCTTCAACAGGGAAAAATGTTTCATCTTTTTGATAGTAGGAGATTTTTATTCAACAATAATACATCATTGTTGGGTCGCTGGTCACTTTTCCCTCGCCAGAATCTTATTCCATTTACAATATTTGGTTTGTGTACGTATGCATTCGTCATTATATGTATCGTCATCACAGAAATGTATATTTCTTTCGAAAGCTTATTTATCATCATTCTCTAAGATCTTTTGAAATCTCAGCTGATAACGAAAAAAACGAAAAATCACCATAACAGCTTTTATTCTCAAGTTAATTATACAAAATTTTGAATAACTCGTAATTATTTTCACTCTCACAAGCACGCAGAAAAATTCATTCGCATCGACTAAAATATTTATAACGCTATTTATCTCTTCACTCAATTTTCCATGAATATTCTCTCGTCCTCATTTACTTTTTAAATTAAATTCCTCCTCGGAGAAATGATTTTTTTGCCATCTATTGTCATCGATGAAAGGAGCAGGAACGTTATTAAAAATTATGTATCTTAGCAAGTTAATTATCCACTCCTCATTATTAAGCTTATCTCGTATTTTTTGCTAAATTTGTTTTTTCCATTTCCTCCCATTCTTTTTATTATCGTACAAGCGCATTGATTAATAACTCTCATAATTCGTCAGCTAATTTCAGAGAAGTGAAACATCCAATTTTTCCCCTGCGGGAACTTTGAAATAGAATTCATACAATATCTTACAAATTAATTAACAAAACGAAACGTGAAAATATAATAATTTTACAAAATTGGATTTTCATTTCCCTTATGGTTTTATATTTTAATAATTACGATAAAGCTTTTATTCTTTCCCCTTCTTCGCCACTATTGTAATTTCTCCACGTCGAAGACGAAACCTGATGTAATTACCCTGACGTTAGTCGTGCTGATTGAACAAAAAAAATCGTCTAATAAGGTCTAATCTCAGCGTTCGTCATGTTTTAAAATTATTAGCTAAAGCTCGCCAATGTTTTATCTCCAACGGAATTTTCAGGATAATTCGCACAGTGAATTGCACTTTGAAAAGTTTCGTAACATTCTTCTCTCTTTTTTTTAACGATGAGATCAGGAACATTGATTTATTTGTTTGGAACCTGGTGTAAAATGTGATCGCAATCGTGAACGTAAATTCAGACAAAAAATAAATTGTTGAAACAGCAAAGAAATTGATTCGACGAAAGAAATTTGTTCTATTCGGAGACTCGTCGTAGCGAGAAAAAGAATGTTGGAAAATTCTCCAAGTTGATAAAATATTCCTTACACGAAGTTGTGTTATTGTACACTCATATACAACGATTTTACACGACTCTCGTCCACGTTTCAACGAAAGTCTCATTCTCTAGCACGGAAGCTTCTACTTTTTCCCTACTACGTATTTTTTCTACGTATCAATATTTATACACGAATATTTATATTCTTTCATCATTAACTACAGTCATGAATATTTCAAAGTGATATGATGATTTCGAAAATTATTGAACAAAATTCCAACGAATCAGGAAAAAATTGGATGGAATTCTTGAATAATATTTCATTACGAATCGCGAATATCCAATAAATCTTTAAACAAGCGTATATAGACTGGAATTTCGGAGGTTTCGGATATTTTCATCATCTGTAATTCACTGTATTAATAGCTTCATAAAAAATATTCAACAGATCATCTGCGTATTTATTAATAATAAATATATACGTAGTCATTATTAAATAATTCCTTTTGGCAAAATTTATTTGATAATAATTGATTATAAACAATGAAAACATTTTGATATGCATACATATCGAGGATACATGATAAAAATGGAAATGGAAAATAGGATTGTACAAGTTTTCACCACAGTTTCAAAAATTTTCGTCAAACACACTCAAGGAAGACAAACGAACAATCTGCAGCCTGGTCACGTTCATTTTGACGTTACTGGCCCTTCGGAATCTTGATTCTTTCAAGAATACTCTATTTTTACATATACTTTTTTCAAGGATACTTTAGAATAAACGTGGAAGCAAATTATTAAGTCCTATTTTACGTATAAATGATTTCTTGAGCTCAGGATATATTTTCAAGATTTTTCAATATGCGATTTTGCATTTCCGTTTAAATATACGATTGAAAAGAAATTTCCTCCCATATTTGGATAAAAGGTAAATCTAGACGTTAAATTTGAAGATCGTAAAACCGAAGCTGGTGACAAGACTGACAGTTTCCAAGAATATAAAATCCATATCCGAAAGACTTTGAAACACTTTGTAAAGTTTTTAATCAAGTTTGACCCACTTTTGTAAGAATTATTAAAATTTCCATATACCACGACGGCACTCCAACGGTACGGGCAAAAATAAAAATAAAAAAATTATGTGAAAAAGAGGAAAGAATCGTGACCTCAAAAATAAAATTCTGCGTTGAGGGAAAAAAAATAAAATCTACGTGAAATTTAACGCAGTTCTGTCAGAAAAATATCGAAGCTGGTGAGTCGTAAAAAATTGCCTAGAAATCTCGTAATTTCTTCACCGGGAAGCACGAATCTTCGTTTGTGTTTTTTTAATATCCTTTTTCAACAGTTTCAACATGTTTTTCCTTATTTAAGAGGGATCCTAAAAATTTCAACCTCCTGAAAATCTACCCTGGGCTGCGCACAAAAAGATTACATATTCATTTATTGTAACAATTAAAATAAACAAATAGTATCAACGATAATCCACAGCTATAACTTTTTCAGGCTCGCTATTGGAGATTCCAATAAATATATGTACATATGTATCTCATTGATAGTGAAAATCATAACTTGGAATATATCGCTACAAATTCATGGGTTATCCCTTTCCTTTCTCTTTCTCTATCAAGAGTAAGTGCGAAGTTTCTCCTCGCTATGGATCGCGTTCTGCACAAGTTTCATTTATATACACGATTATTCATGCTATCATCTACATATTTTGATACGTTTTCGATGAATAAATGAAAAAAATGAATGTATGTGGAAAAACACCATTCTCAAAGAAATTTTAGAGCCCAATAAATATTTTTAGGCAACATATAAAAATATTTTCTCAAAATATAAAAGATAACGATGATACAAAAATTGTAGGAAATTAACAATCAGGTGAGAAGAATTAAAAAGAAAGCTCAAAGAGCCAACATTTTTTTTTAAATTCCAAATCTTTTCCGGCTTGGATACGGTTGATGCAGAAAGAAACGTGGAGGAAAAAAGGTAGAAGGGTGAAACGAGAAGGGGGGAGAGATCGTTGGGTCATAAATGTAAGCCGTGCCCGGAACATCAGAGACGGAAAGACGAGTGAGAGGGGAAGAGAAAGAAGGAGAGTCGGTTTTCCTACGGTTGTGACTTTCGTGGGACACGACAAAATGAGAGAAAACCGCGATCTCGTCCCAAGCATTTTCGAGGAAGACAAGAGAAAAAGAAATAAAAAAGAGGAGTGAAAAAAAGTGTTATCATTGTACCAGACGACGGGGAGTAAATTTTTTATCGGTCTCTGTCTCTGCCTCACGCCTCAACAAAAAACGATTTGTGGCAGTGATTTTCCTTCCTTGTATATCCTCTTTTTTTTCTCTCCGGTGAAACTACCGAGATGAATCTGATAATAAAAACGTAGTTGCAAGAAAACGAAATCGAAGATTGATAATAAAATGAAATCTTGCTAATAAAATGATCGAAAAAAGAAGCAAACGTTTCACAATTCACTTTCCGATAGATTCGTTAAGATTGATTTTCCAAAAAAAAGTTTTTGAGGTAAAATTTAATTTTTTCAGCGAAAGATCGTGATGAAAAGCTGAGTGCAATAAATATGAAGAGATATTTAATTGAATAAAATAAATGATTTTTTTCTTTAAACGCGCATACGGCAAATGCAATGTAATCTGTGATAATATTCTGAATGAGGGATAAAACATGTGACCAAATTTGGCAACCCGTGTGACTCCACTCTCACAAAATTGACAGAGATTTTCAGGGAAAATTTAGTCGAAATTTCTGTCTTTGTTTTTTCATTCCTTCTTTTCCTCTCGTTCTTTTTTGATCCTTTCACTCGTCTCTGGCGCTCGGGGCCAACTGGCAAGATAAGCTCGATTCACTATCTGCTTCTATCAATCTCCGTTCCTCTTTTCTCACCCCTTTTTTATTCCTCCTTTTCTGTGGGCGAAATCTCACCTTTTTCTCGAATTCCAGGTCCACGAACTCAAATTCGTTTCAACCCCATACTTAACCCTTTTTTTTCCGAAAACATTTCACCCACGAAGTATTCGCGTTACAAACAGCCTGCACGTAAGATCAGTTCATTGTATATAAATTACACAGTACTGTCATTAAATTCAATACTAGACACTTTATTTTTAGACAAAAAGTACCTTGAGCCGGAGAATAATCGTGCCTAATTTGTACAGTATTTTTGTACAATTTTTATAGCTCGAAGTAATTTTTATACAAGTAAATAAAAAACCGAAAATATAAAAAAAAAATTCTCAAATGTTTTACACTACTTAATAAATAAATTGCTTTTTCATTGATTCCCAGATTCATAGTCTCAAAATTGTGTTACTCCCACATCAATTTTCTTTTTTCCATCGAAAAACATTTCACCCGCAAAGTATTTGGGTTACAAACATCGTGCACGTAAAGTCAGTTCACTCTGGATCGACTTTACTGTACCATTATTCAATTTATAGCGGTACTTTATCTTTGCACAAAAATGACTCAGAGCCAAAGAACCATCGTGTCTAATTTGTACAGTATTATCGTACGATTTTCATAGCTCGAAGTAATTGTTGTATGAACGAATAAAAAACAAAAAATCTTGAAGAGAAAAAAGATATAAATTCAACAAACTCTTAGACAACAATGCAGTAGTAAATAAATTGATTTCATTCGTTAGTGTGCGTACATACGTGTGGAGAAAGGATTGAACGTTTTCAATCTTCAGAGTTGGTTGAACGCGACGATAGTGACGAATGGGAGAAGCACTAGGCTAATACGACAGTCCAAATCTCGGGTACCAACGGACGAGGTGCGATCGGCATGGCTGGATCCGCGGATTTTTTTGTTCAATTTCAGACTAGGCGTTGGACTCGACGCTGAAGGAAAATTCGCGTGTCCGTTCACCGTGTTGTCGAACGGAAAGAATTTGTTCCCGTTGTAATTGTTGCTCGGCCCGACGTTGTTGTTCAGGTTGTCGTTGTTCATCGTCGGATCGAGTCGGTCCGTATCCACCGAGCCGAATGAAATCTCATCCTCGTCGTCGTAAAACGGGGGCGGACCGATCGTTTGGCTCCTCGCAGCGCCCGTAAATGCTACGGGCCAAATATTAATCTTGCCATTTTTCAATATTTAATTAATTCTAATATTTATTCATTCGATAAAATGAAATAAATTAAGGTATACAAATACTTCCCGGAAATATTTAAAAATAAGAGTAAAACATACATTTTTAGTATGGTATACACTCGAAAAAAAGAAAGATCAGGTCATCGAATAATTATTTTCGAATCTCAGTCTAACAATTTTCGAATTTTCTGAAATATGGAAAATTTAATGACGATGTACAAGTCATCGATCGTCTGAGAGATATTGAAACTGCAATTGTGTCATATATCGTTTCAATTGTAAAACATGAAACAGTTCTGCCAACGAGAGTAAGATTTACGAATAAAAAACTATTTTAGATAAAGCTAAAACTTTAAAAGATTTTCTCAACCTTTTTATGAGCAATAATACAGTTTTATTTTTATTTATCAATATAAAACACAATCTTCATACAGCCCTACACATGAGTAAAAAAATTTAGCTACTCACATGAAAAAATGTTATAACTTTAAATTGAATAATAATAATTAACATTCCTATACTAAAGAAACGTTGAAGATATTGAGGGACGATATCTTAGAATCGAGCGCAGAGTTTTATCGAAGGAAGTTCGATGACGAAGCGTGTACACCGGGATCGAAGGGAATTGCTAAATTGTAGCCGGAGGAAATTTCAAAAAAGGAAAGGTATAAAAAATTACGAGAAAATAAGAAAGAAAGGGAGAATAAAGGAAGAAGAGAATATATTCGATAGAGTGAAAAATCCGCGAGTGGAATGCCGTGTGTCCTGGGGGGTTAAACCATCCCGGGAGCGATGGCAAAGAGCATTTTCCCCATTCAACTTCTTTTTACTATTACCAGTAGACTCCTCGGAGCTCGGGGGTGCAAAGGAAAACGAAAGGTGGAAAAAGCAGGATGGAAAGGGACCATAGAACTGACAGTTATACGAAATGTACAAATATATCCAGAGTTCTCGTTGACAAAGGGAAGAAAAGTCCCTGAGGCAAAAAACAATGATAGGACACTCGGAAGCTCTCACCAGTAAATAGTAAGTGATGCCCAAAAAAGAAGCAGAAGAGAAAGACGGAGGAGAAACAGAACAAAAAAAGCGCGAGAGAACGGAGAAAATGTCGAGAGGCTCCGGTTAGGAAAGTTACTCAAATTCGTATCAGCGATCGGACTGCGGAAGAGCAAAGAAAAAGTTTTTCTCCTCTTTCTGTCGTCTCGCTCGCAGTTCTATCTCTCTGACGCGTTTAAAACGAATCACGCTTTTCCTCTGGATACATGCGATTCTTTTCTCCTTATTTCTCTCTACATCATTTTCTCACTTGTTTTGCGATCTCCGAGCCTTTTTTTTCTTACCCATATCGAGGAGAGATAAAGGCGAATCGATCAGGGAAAAAGAATTCGGGTCAAACGCGCTCGATGAACTTGAAATCATAAAAAATTAACGCGTGCATAAATTTCTCGACATAAAACTTGATATTTTTACGATAAAAGAAAGTAATTGAAAATAAAAAAAAATAAAAAATGAAAAATTGATCGTCAAGGATAAATTAAATTTAGCTACGAATTTTTTCATTCGAATTTTCGTTTAAAATAAAGTTATTGGAATTTGGAAGGATAACAATGAATTATTGATACACGATTGACTCACTGTAGAGGCGAATGCTGCTGTCGACTTCGCCGAGGGAATTTTTCGCAGCGCATCGATATGTTCCCATGTCCTGCATC
Source organism: Cremastinae sp. B BG-2022a (assembly GCA_030522605.1). NCBI lineage: Eukaryota > Metazoa > Arthropoda > Insecta > Hymenoptera > Ichneumonidae > Cremastinae sp. B BG-2022a. Next base: position 2,409 of record JAPYYX010002224.1, on the reverse strand, counting down.
TGGAGATTTTTTATGGTCAGAACCATACGGACCTGGAACGTCGATTTTGGAACGACCTGAACCTCATGGCGCAGACTCGTTATGATCATTTCACCTGGAACAAATAATTACTCTACGTGTTGATTAAAAAATAACAACGATAATGGAGGCGAAAGGCAAACGTCGAAAAAGCGACTAATTGGACCAAAAACGGGAAATGGAATTGAAAAAATGCATACAAATATAAAATGTAATTAAATTAATAACGAGAAGAATTATTAGGCGAAAAAAATGAATCTTGATTTGAATTGCGAATGACGTACGGTCCTATAAAAAGGTGGAAAAGATCGAATATCGATGAAAAAACGTGACGGCGGTGAAGGAGATTTAAAAATAAATCACGCTCGTCGACGATCGAGTGACAAATGTACAGGAGAAATGGCCTTTTCGTTGAAAGTGTTGGATAACATCTGATCGATTAGAAAAAAGGTGAAAAAATAGCGTACAAAAGAAATCCTCTTTCGGGTGTCCCCTGAGACCGTGTCTATGAATATTTTATAAAATGTTTGGTTATTTCCGGAATACGGTAGCGAGAGAAAAAAAAAGTAGTGTATTATGTGGAATTATACGAGAATCGAACGGTCGGCCAGCAAAGCTTGTTCCCGTTTTGGGGTTCTGGGAATTCGCGAGCGAGGCCCGGCTTCGTTTCGCGATGAAATATATTCGATTGCGATTCCATGAACGGTGTATTAACGTCAGAGTAACTGGATACACGTATTGACCGTTCTCATGAACGTAATATATCGTGAAATGGCTCCGGGAGTGAGTAACCCTCTGAAATATTCTTCACTCGACAATGAGCTCTGAGTCTACGGGAATTCAGTATTTTTTATCATTTCATGAAATTCTGTCACTAAGGTAGGTTCGGTGCGATATTCAACTTCAAATTTGAAAAATATTATGTAATAGAATACTTGGTCCTATCACGAAATATCCGAAGACAAAATATCCGCGACAAAAATATCCGCAACAAGAAAATCCGTGACAAAAATATTTGATTATAAAATATCCGAAATAGCTAGATTTTCTATAATAAGATCTGCAACTGTAAATTCATGTTCGAATATTTCCGTTAATATGTGTATATTTACTGTAAATCGAAGTGTGTTTCTTAACACACGTAAAGTGCCAATTTTTACTTGGTTGAGTTTGTAAAATTTTCACGATTCGTTAAAAAACACAAATATGTGTGTTTTTATGAAATTGATTCGCATTTTGTGTGTAATTTTATTACATATTGTGTGTAAACTTACGAATTGTACATGTAGATTTACAGTGTTAGGTTTGTTTTCATGTAGAACACTTTGTGTGGGACTCAGGAGTCATGTTCACGTCTTCGTACAATTGTCATTGTATTACAGAAAAGTAATGAACTGAACAGTTACCGATCTCATTGCTAATTTAATTCTCAGAGTGTTCTCGTTTGGAGAATTTCACAAAATGCTTCGGAAATTTATCAATAGCCAAAAAGGTCATCTGGTAGTGCACGAGCTACCGCACTGAATCCTTGAAACGCGTCGTCGCGGAATGCGATGCTGAGAAGAAAATCCGGTATGGTAAATTTTCCTGAAAATGGACTTTTGTGAAAAATTGTAGAATACATGTAAGTAGAATACTTACATGTATTCAGAATATTTAAGGAGGTCCTTTCGCCGCCTATTGTAAAAAAAAATTGTTAGATCATACCCTAAATTAATTTTTTTTCTGATAATTTAAGTTTTAATTTATGCTCCTGTGAAGTTTGACCATACTTTACCGTGTAATTTATTGAAAAAAAAAATTCTGAAATGTTAGTATTTGTATAGAATCTTACGAGACAGTAAGCTTTTGACATTTCTTTCGAATTATACTACTATTAATTGATTAGATGAGATAAAAAAAACTGAAAATTAGTTTTTTTAAATATTCAGATTCCTTTTTTTGCATTAAAATTTATATGTTTTCGTGAAATTTACTGAGAAATTCATGTTAGAAAAGCACAAAAATTTTCCAGTAACCTAGAGATTAGAACAGCGTCAAACCACTTGTCAACGTTGGATAAGCGCGCGACTTCAGAGCATTGAATGTGAATTCGCAATTGTAAAATGCTTACGTTTTAAACAAAAAATTTTCGGCATTTTTGCCATGACACATTCTTATATTATGAGGAAACATATTTCTAGCATGGAGAATAGAGACATTCTCCACGATTTCTCGATGATTTCTCGGTTAAGCCCCTCGTATAAACAAACAGAAAAAGCACAGGATTGTCAAATGACGTACAGAGTTTTCTTTCAGCTGATTTAACAGAGTCAAACTAACTTTCGTATTTAATAATTTTTTAAATATTTTTTCAAAATTTGGATGATAAATGCTTCATATACTACTTGT
>JAPYYX010002223.1:0-17537 GCA_030522605.1 Cremastinae sp. B BG-2022a | reverse complement strand
TTCAGAAAATTTTGAAAAAACACTCGCTAATTTCATTTTGTGAATAATGGTCTGGGAGAGAGACAAGGTAATCGAGAGTTTATTGCTTCTCTCGAGAGATTTTCGAGTCGTCTTTAGAAATATTGTTTGTTTATATAATTGAAGCGTGGCGACATTCTTATCTTATTGTTACTTGATTAATTCAGCGTGTATAAACTTTAGAACCTTGTATGTACTCTATATTTTTGAAATATAGAGATCGTTATTGGCGATGAGGAATGAAAGTCGCTGCTTATGTGTTGGCAATTTAATTGTCTATATGTAAAAAAAGTTTGTAAAAACTTATATCGAAACTTAGATATACAATTTTTTTTAAAATGATCATGAATTTTGTTTTACATTGACACCTCTATAACTGGGATAAATTTTGTTTCAACTACCATTAATGGGACCCTCTGTAAGTGAAACACTCGCTTCGATAAACCTGCATATCTGGAAACCTCTATAAGTAGGACAAAAAATCTGGTCCCTTGAGATCCTACTTATCAAGGTTTCACTGTATTTTTCATAATCTTAATTACACAGCTATAAAAAAAAATTTGCTACGAAGTAGGTATCATTATATAAATAATTTTATAAAAATTACCACTTTAAGGATGTTCTTGCGGACACTGTGACTCAAATTAGCAACTGAATATGTAAAGACAAATTTCATCAAGTGAAATCATTTTAAAAATAATTTATTGAAAATTGGAGTTGACGTTCTTTGACATTATATCAGACAGTATGAAAAATTTCTAGAACCTTCACCGTACAGAAATCGAGATATTAATTGTACAAAACCACACCTTCTAACATGAGCTCTTATGAGTCTCACTGTAAACCACATTTCATTTAGAAGTCTTCAAGGAATTACTGTTAAAATGTAGTCTTCGTTTTTTTGTTAGAAATTTGTAATTTTGTACCATGTTATTTACAATGATACTCGATAGTTTACAAAAGTTTTATTAACAATTTTCATATTATTTATTGTTTAAACAATTAAAATGTGTACTGATAGTAAAAAAAATATCAACAACACCTCATCGATTTAATCAATTTTTAAGTACTTTCGAAGAGAGAAATTTGTTTTATTATCACATAAGTGGATAATTTCTTGAAAACTGTTTGCTGCAAGTTGACAAAATTTGGCAGAAAGATTCTTTAATATTTAAACATCTTGTGAAAAAATTTACAAGTAACTACTGCCGATTTTTCGATATTTCTAACTTATTATAATTTCGAATACGTATAATATTCAATTTGTTATAACTTTTGTACGGTTTAGTGAATGGAGTTAAAATTTGCACAGAAGAATTAGAGTTCTATTATCAGTGACTAGTCAAATTTTTAGATTTTTATCACTGTTTCCAATTATCTCCAGTACATCCTTAAAAATAATGTTTACATGGAACACGTAAGAACATCCTTAAGATGTTTTGAAGCATGTTCGCAAATTGGCTGAAAGTACTAAAAATAGGAATACACATAGTCCAGACACTCGTTCTTACACAAAATTTTACCCCAACGTGTATTACTGACAGTACTATCAGTAAATGTCAGAACACGCTCTTAGTCACACGAGTGCAAGACATACAAGTGCAAGAGAAACAAAAAAATGTTAAAAATAAAAAAAAACATAAATACCTTGATGAGATCTGTAAAGTCGATTTTGCTTGTTTCATCCAAACCGGCTAGGTAGAATACTAGCGGTTTGTTATTTTGGCAGAACGTTTTCATTTTCACGACGATGATTACAACATTGAGGAAAAAAATGAGACGAGAATGATGAGACCAAAACTAGAATTTCGAGGTTATGTCTGCCGAAACGTTCAACAGTTCTTTTCAAACAAGGCGAGTGAACAAGAATACTATTTTTGTTCATCGGCACATCTTTGCGATCAAAGGCACACATCGGCGCACCAAAATTGATGAGAAAATAACGCGCTAGTGAACGTCAAAATTGGAGCAACTTTTCGAAGATCGCGTTCCTGATCTGATCACGTTATAATAATACAAATCAAAATGATTCCCGCGATGGCGCGATGTGCAATACACACGCGCATGCTCCTGTAACAAAAACGCGGGAACAGCGAAAGAAATTTGAAAACGTTTGTTTTCAAAACTGCCGAAGAGCTTTATTCACCCTTTTTAAAAAATCATAAAACATTGCTGAAATTTTGACACATTATTTGTGAATATGTTCGAAAATTTTCTTCCAAATTTGGAAATGATTGACTGAATGGTTCAAAAGATATTTCGTTCTCAAGTCGTTCAATTTCACGTTATCTCTAATGGAAAATTCACAAATTTGCTTTTAAAATTATTCAAAACATAAATTTTTATTCAAACTACCACTAGCACATATAAACAATGTTAAAAACCGAATTTAAACAAGTTCGTCTGAAACATTTGTTTTTTAATTGTTTAAAAAAGTATCGAGTATCATCGTAAATAACATAACACAAAATTCCAATCTTCTAACAAAAAAAACGAAGGTTAAATTTTAGCAATTCATTATGAAAAGTCACTTTTATTAGGGATTGTACGGACTATACATTAGGGTGTAGGGTTGCCAGATTTGGGCTATTTTTCTATGTAAAAGGTATGAAAAATAGCCCAAAACTGGCAACCTTATTAGGGTGTGCCATTTTTAACCAAATTTTTTTTTCAACTAAAAAACAGGCTAAAAACTTGTTGGATGATTAAAAAAGAAGACTGTTAAAAGCGCAACTTTTAATAATATTATTTAGAGGTGCCTGTTTATAATTTTTCATTTTCCGTATAAATATAACATGAGAAATTTTTTTTTTTAATTTTTGTAGCTCGGCATTTAGGCATTATTGTATGAATAAGCCCATACATATTTTTGTAGGAAATTAGACGCTCTACAAAAAAGCTCTCTTACACTTTTTTCATAGACCTTTGGCATCAGACAGTTTTATTTATCCATAATTCTATTCATTTATACATATCTTTAAATCATTAATTTTCATGCCATGTGATTGTTTTACAAAAAAAATAGAAATAAAATTTCATGACATAAACAATAAAACCTTATTAAAATAATAGAAACTATCCATATAAAAATTTGTTCTATACTGCACTTTCCCATGCTACTCTTTTTTTTTACATATCAAAATATAATTGAGCACCGATATGTTAGAAAACTTCAATACTAAAATTACTCAATTTGCCATAGATAAAATGGTACTCTCTATATCACAAATTTGGATTCAAAATAAGTACACAATAGGGTGGCGCAAAAAAGCCGATTTTTTTTTTGAGTCTCGTGTGAAAAATGTTAGTTTTCGATGTTTTAAGAGTTACCTCCAAAGGACAGCTAAAAAAAAATTTTTAAAAGGTCGCTCCGAATTTTTTATAATTTCAAACATTTTTTTAAACATCATAATTTAAAAAAGTATGAAAAAAATTATTGATTTTGTCATGTTTGATTTTTAGTCCATCTCGTGGTGAATTTATATCAAATATTTTATTAAATAAAATATCAAAAATGTACGGAATTTTAATTTGAATATCAAAACGTCGCTTGAAAAATCCAAAGTCACGCAGTAGCAAATTTAAAAAAATTCTGAGCGACCTTTTACAATTCAAATTCTGAATTGAAACTTTCAGAAACTTATTATTTTTTGTCTATAAAATTATACCGTGACAGGAAAAAAAATTTTAAAAAAATTCGATTTTTGACGATTTTTAAAATTTTTAAAAATTTGGAGCGACTTTTAAAAAAATTTTTTTTGAGCTGTCCTTTGGAGGTAACTCTTAAAACATCGAAAACTAACATTTTTTCACACGAGACTCATAACAAAAATAGTCGGTTTTTTTGCGCCACCCCAGTACACAATGTAAAATATCATCGAAATAGTTGAGAAACAGGAAAGTCCAGCGAAAAATATAGTACATTCAATTCTGATATATATATTGTAAAAAAAGAGAGCATCAGCGATTCCCAAAGGGAAATCGTATATCCATAAAAATGGAATGTTATTTATTTTTCTTTCGGTTAAAGGCACATTCAGGCAATTTATATCAAAATTAGATGAGCATACGATGAGCCATGGAATTTTGTTTCGAAACAATCTCAAATTATCTCTGACAAATTATATCACAATATATTATGACAAAGTCCATAGTTTTAGTCCATGTATAAAATGATCCTGCAACTTTTTTTTATATCCCTAAAATGTTTGCCTTTTTAAATATTATGAGTGGATGCGTAAAATTTGAGGGAATATCACTTTGATGCATTTTAAATATCTGTATAAAATTTGATTTAAAAAAAATAATTTTAAGTCTTTTTGAATTTCAGAGGCACGCCTCAATTACAAATACAAATCTATTAGATTCTTGTCACTGTTTATAATAAACACTTTTCTAAAAAAATCCAATAAACGTCATTCTCCCAAAATTATGGGTTTTAAGAATATATTCATGCCATATATGTCAAAAGAACTCTCATGTAAACTTCAAGGCGTTTTGAATAAAAATTTATCAAAAATTTAATAATGTATTTACGTCAAACCGAAACGGCTGTAGTATCGAAAGTAACTCAAGTGTTTTGGATTGGAGCGAACTTTACAAGACGCGTGAGCGTCGAAGTGATACAAGGCATTTGTTTCTTCTGATGCTTCTCTTTTTCTGTTATTACGTAGGATTCGAAATCCAAAGCAACTTGTTGTGAGACGAAAGTCAGAAGAGTGAGAATGTCGTGGAGAGTTCCATTTTCACGCAATCCGTGGCACAAGGCTTGTATGAACCAGGAACCGTTCTCTTGGTTGCGCCATGAGTAAAACCCAGGGATGGTTGAACAAACGATCAAAAAATCTGGGTCCGAAATAATCCTGAATTCATGATCCTCTTCTTTTCCATCATCGGTCTCTGTACGATCCTTTAACAATGTGCCACTATCATACTTATTTCCCTGGCATGCTTGGATGAAAAATAACTTTGGTTTGTCCTCTAGAGTAGGGCACTTATCCGAAGTAAAGGAAGACCATAGTATGTCTACTTTGTACTCTTCATCGTGAGCATAGAGCGTGCCGTAATGACCATGACTCAGGATGATTATCACAAGACAATCGTGATTAGAATGATCCATTTCAGCAACTAAATAAAATAAAGAGTATTCACATAAAGTCAAAAATCAGCATATTATTCTTGGAATATTTGAATTCATTAAAGAGGTTCTTGCGTGTCCCATATAAAAATTATTCTTAAAGATTTGTGAATGAAATTTGGTTTACCGCGAGACAAATATATAACGCGACTTTTGCTGAAATTTGTATGAGATTGACCGTCTAGAAGTTGAGATAATGATTTTTGAAAATTAAAACTTTTTGTAATGCCTCATAAGAGCTCATGTTAAACAGTGTAATTTTGTACAATTAATATCTCGATTTCTATATGAGGAAGCTTCTAGAAATTTTGCATACTGTCTAATATAATGTCAATGCCAATTTTCAACGAATTATCTTTAAAATGTTTTTGCTTGATGAAATTTGACTTTACTTCACATGTTCAGTTGGTGATTTGAGTCACAGGCTCCGCAAGAACATCCTTAAAATTGTAATTTTTATAAAATTCATACGAGATTGATCGTCTAGAAGTTGAGATAATGATTTTCAAAAATATAAACTTTTCGTAGTGCCTCATAAGAGCTCACATTAAAAGGTGTGATTTTTTTACAATTAATATCTCGATTTCTATATGAGGAAGCTTTTAAAAATTTTGCAAACTGTCTAATATAATTTCAATGCCAATTTTCATTTAATTTTATCTTTAAAATGTTTTCGCTTGATGAAATTTGCATTTACTTTACATGTTTAGTTGCTGATTTGAGTCACAGGGTCCGTAAGAACATCCTTAAAATGGTAATTTTTATAAAATTATTTATATAATGATACCTACTTCGTGCTAAATTTTTTTTTATAGCTGCGTAAGTAAGATTATGAAATATTTTGACTTCGAAGCCAAGATTTTTAAGCTCGTCGAATAGATTTTCATAATCGACAGTTGTACCAGTCCTGGGATCGAGCTTAGAGCTCTTGAAAAATTCATGATTAAAAATGACAGCTAAACCACGTTTTGCATGGTTCATTTTGTAGTAAGTCACAAGTTGTGAGTTCCTGCAATAAAAACATTACAAATTAAACATCTTTTCGTTTTGTACGATAAAACACTTCAGAAATACGTTATCACAATAAATTCAAAAAATAAAATCAGTCTGAGTAAAAAAATAATTCAAATATTTTTATACTTGTAAAACGTCATCGATCAATTGGACATTGTAATCACAAACTCACTTTTCGCATTCGGGTGCATCAATATTGTCTTCATTCTGCTGGGATTCACCGTTTTTAGTCGATTCTTCACTCATTGTTTACTTTGAGTTATATACTTGCAGAATGAACGGTCCACAAAATGCAAACGATATCCGTGATAAAAATCTATAATGAGGAATACACCAATAGAGTTTAGAATATCGAGAAACGTTCGGTAATACGATTAATGATCGAAAAAAAAGAGCCAATTGCAACAGATAATTCTGAGTATTAAAACTGATAAGATAAATATTGATACGGTATTGGACGTCTCCTTTATACCCCTTTTTTATCACAATTCGGCATAACTGCTTTTGGTACTGTTAAAAATATTAATAGTTTTAAAAAGAGCATATACTTATTCGTTTTCAAAAATTACGTGTTAAAAAGAACTGGATTTTGGCTATTTTAGATATTTTGTTTTTGCGATTTATCTGAGGTGCATAACCTTTATTTATTGCCGATGCGAAGTGTCCTCCCACAATAAAAGATTTTGTTTGGTGTCCGCTCTTTTTCGCGCGTATTTATAGGTACAATCCATGTCAAAAGTATGTTCAGAGCGAAAATTTTGCGAATTTTGTACTTTCTAGTCTTTTGAATTTTTTGTGTATTAGTTACGATAGCGATTAACAACTCTCGATTATTAATTAAACCATTTTGACGATTAACGTTGTTTAAACAATTAAAATAAAAAAATTTTGTGAAATACTGTCAAATTTTGGAATTAGCATTGAACACTCATATGAAACATGTAAAAAAATGTTACGGTACCTTTTTTTTGTTCATGTTTAGAACACGAATTTTCCATAAGACCCAATGAGGAGGAATGGTAGGTACAATACACGTCAAAAGTATTTTCCGAACAAAAATTTGCGAATTTTCGACTTTCTAGACTTTTTGAAGGGTTCCGAATTTTTTTTTGTATTAGCTACAATAACGATTAAATAACAACTTCCGATTATTAATTGAACCATTTTAACAATTAACATTGTTTTAACAATTAAAATAGAAAATTTTAGTGACATGCTTTCAAATTTTGGAATTAGCATTGAAAACTCATATGAAACATGTAAAAAAAATTTTGCGAAGATGGTACCTTTTTTGTTTATGTTAAGAACGTTTTATGAATTTCCCATAAGACACAATGTTAAATTTTAAAAGTTTTTTCTTACCATTTTAAAAATAGGTACAATTCCTCCTTAAATCTTTTGATTAAATTACAATTTATTTTATTAATTAAATCAATTAATTAAATTAAATTAAAATAAATTTACTAGAATACGATCTTAGATGCTATCGAAGCAAGAGGATAGATGATAACGTGAAGGAACATGGACGATAAACAAATTTATTTTCGAGGAAATGCTAATTCAGTAGGCAGAGTTCTCCAATTTCCCGCAGCCATTGGATGTTTCAACTCTGCTAACGATTTTTTTTATGACAATTCACCGTGAAGGAAAATATTCAAATAAATAATGTCAATTATAAATGGTTATTTAATAAAATATAATAATAGCGATTTTAAAAAAGATACAGTATTTACAACCATAGAGTATTTTCTCATATTTCCGCCATGACTTCGTCGAAATCATCGGAATTGAGCATTTCCTCAATATTTACAGGTTCCATTTTTGTTTTGAACTTTTTGGACGTCGGCGTTCCGATGTTCCGTCCCGGAGTTGCATTCCCTCGTCCTGGAGTAATGTTTCCTCTTCCCGGAGTAGAAATTCTCTCATTTTTTATTTTCTGAGAATTTTTTTCATTAGCGTGAGAGTTTTCTTTACCTCCCAACACCTTAGACAAAATTTCGCGACTCTGAGCGAAATAGGAATTCGGATGGATGATTGGATTTTCCGGAAATTGTTTGTGAGTTATCTCGAAGCATTTTGTGCATGCGAGAGTGTAGTTATTCTCACGAGTGAGACTCAAAATATCACTGATACCTGTTGGAAAAAATTACCAATTTTTATAATCAGAGGAATGGAATGACCCATATATATATATGGGTCATTGTCATGTCAAATGTCAAATCACGGAATTTTAAAATCTGTAATTTTTTTATTTCAAAATGTGCTTAACCCTGAATTTCAAGCTCTTAATTTTCAAAAGCCTCGGAGTTATAAAGTTTTGAAAATTGCAAAAAATAACGACATGGTAATTTTCTATTCTTCGTATCTCCTGATTAAATTATCGTAATCACGTTTGTCCGGTGGCTATTTTCTTCGTTTTGAAATGTAGTTTCAGAAAAAAATATATAAAAATCAATATTTTTTGTTTCACCATTTTTTCTTAACTTTTAACTTAAATTTTGATTTTTTTTAAAGAGTGACATTTTTTATTTTCTCGAAGAAAATATATGTTATACTAGGCTATAAAACAAATTCTTTGAGCTAGTGAAAAATTTAAAAATTCTTTAAAAACTCGAATTTATGATTAAAAATAAGCGAACTTTAAAAATCGAAGATATTCGAATCCCACTTTCATTAATAGTTCAAAAAAATTTATTTAAAGCCTATAACACACATTTTCTTCGAGAAAATTAAAAATGTTGCTCTTCAAAAAAAATCAAAATTGAAGCTGAAAGTTAAGAAAAAACGGTGGAACACAAAAATTTTGATTCTTATATATTTTTTTAAACTACATTTAAAAACGAAGAAAATACTATGTTGCTATTTTTTTGCAATATTCCAAACTTTACAACTCTGAGGCTTTTGAAAATTAAGGACTAAAAACATCTAAAAAATTCGACTAAATCGAAAATTACAATTTTGAGAATTTGGTGATTTGACATGAAATCACCCATATATAGAGTTATAATAATTTTGTTTTTTTTTTCATATTTTACCTGACGCTGGGATTCCGCTTTTCTCTAGATTTTTCTTCAATTCTTCATGATTCATGTGTTTGAAGGGACATCCATGCTTGTCACCAGGTCCAGGAGTGTTTCCTACTATTTTATTACACCCGTAAGGCGTGTAGTTCGTTCTCTTTCCTTCTTTTCCGTAACAATGTCGGATGTTGTAAGCATAATTTTTCTCGAATTTTTCAAGATCGATTGATTTGGTGAATTCTGTTCTCCAAAATCGCAAAGAATCTTCCAAAGTAACGCCGATTCCTTTGATGAAAAGTCCGTACTGCATTCTACCTCCGTTTCGTAAATGATGTTCCGTCTTTAGTGTCTCGTGGAGGACCCTCATGCACAGTGGATACGAAATTTTAGAAAGTTCGTCGAGACTCTCAATTGGAATTTCTGCTGAGGACCAAACTTCCTTCGTCATTCCTGAAAAAACGTTCGGCAAACTTTTCAGATACGAGCTTAGTCGATGATCGTCCTCGAGATACTTCAAATTCGATGCAGCGATCTGAAAAATAGGGATAATTTGAACTTTTTGTTTAATTGTAATTTCGTAGTTATTTATCCGCATCGCTCGAAAATCAAAATGCAAAAATAAAAAAATAACTACACACTTCAAGCTCCTTAGTAAGGAAAACTTTGAAATCCGAAACAAAGAATGAAACGAACTCGGATATCGGCGTGTAAGCAAATCCCTTGTGAAGCCAGACACGTCGACTTCTCACCAAATCAAAAACACGCTCATAGGGCACCTTGTAAAAATCTATACTCTCCACGGATGAAACTTTTGGAGTTGAGACATTGAGATTGTGCTCGTAATTCTTTTTTTCTTTCTCGGAAACCTGAAAAATTACGAAGCGATGTTTATAATAATTGCAAAATAAGTAGGATTAATAGGATTAATTCTCTGATCCCGTATGCACACGTGCGTAAAATTTCAGGGGTTGTTACCGGCTCAAAAATCAAGGTATTTATTCTTGTAAATAGTCCTTTTTCGCAACTTTCCATAAGGACCCGTGTTAAATATCGCGATTTTCAACAACGATTTTTTTCGATTTTTCAGTCGATAAGGTCTGTTGAAATTTTGCAAACGTTTTTGTATGAAATCCATGAAGCTTTGATCAGTTTTTTTAGAAAAATCTAATGAAAAAAATCGTAAAAATTTTTTTCATCAGAAAACAAATAAACTTTATGCAGAATTCACTTGAATTTTGAGTATGCTGTTCTTCAGTCAAATTGCAACAACATTCCTTAGAAACCTTAAACGCTCAGTCGACTTGAAATGTAAGAAAAGTGAGGTACAATATTTCAATCCCCCCATCAGCGATGTGACTACCTTAATTCACAAGATAAAAACAATTTACCATTTCGAAGGCAAGATTGTTCAACGCCATAAGCTTGACGATTCCTTCCTTGTTGAGGGAGGTCAGTCTGAGTTTCAAGTATTCGACTTCCATGTTGACGAACCATCGTCGAAGTTCCTGATTCTGGCAGTAAGCCAGACGAAGGATAAAGTGAGAGACATGATCACGCTTTCGAGCTTGAAGATCAGCATCCGAATGGGTGGAACAGCCGTGACCGTTGAGAAGTCTCGCAGCATGCAAAAGACCATCTTTTTTCAGCGCTTTGTACAAAAAGTCCTTTTTCTCTTCAACGCTCTTCAATTCCGCTCGTTGGGTCGTTGATTCAACCAACTGTAATACTTTGAATTCAAATTTAGTAAAAATTTTATTCTTGTTTTTAACCCTCTGTCCGCAATCTTAAATTTAGGGACACTGCAATCTGGGTGGTAAAAGTTTTGTTGAATTTTTTTTACAAGAAAAAAAAACGTCAAAAAGATCTAAAAATATTCTCAATTAGTCTTACAACATTTTTTCTAAAAATCCAATAATTTATTTACCAATTTATTGTAGATAAAAAAAGTTACAATCTTTTCAAATTTCGGAGATATTCTATTTTAAAATTTGGCTTGTGCCTTCGAAAGATCAAAATTACGGTCGGAGGGTTAAATACTTTTATGGTAGAGAAAAATTATACTTTGACGTCTCTCGAGCCCCTCATCTTGAAATTCCTTCAAACTTAGTTGACCGGTCGGCGGAACTTTATAAAATTGAATGTCATGTGGATAATTCTTGAGAAGTTCGAGATTTTCCTGTTTCACGGTCGTACGTTTACGTTTTGTATACTCCATGATTAAAAAAATAGAAAGATATACTAATAAACAAACAAAAACACGGTCTGAGGATCCGTTGTAGAGGAATTTACGATGCGATCAACAGTCTGTCTCTGTCATTGTTGAAAAACATATGCGAGCATGAGTGATGAGTGACGATTCCCGCGCAAAGATCGAAGCTTCGACATTTTGAAACTGGTGTCGCTACTAGTCAGGCGCGTTCCACTTGCGACCGCAAACTTTGCATTTTGCATGTGATCTTGAACGTCGCAAGTGGAATGAACGAAAGAAAAGAACTCATTGAGTTCTTTGACGAAAGCAACGAAGATCGAGTTACATCTTCGTTGACGAAGATCGAACTCGATCTTCCGCTCCGAACTGTTAGCATTGGAAAAATCTTCCTCACGTGATTTCCAATGCCAACAGGTAATGTTTGACACTACCGCGGTATTTTGTCAAGGACATTTGTAGAATTATGTATTTGAAAATTCATAATGGGAACCAAATTTTTTGTTTTCAAAAATGTTCAACGCAAATGACGCCGACTAAATTAGTTTGAGCCACCCTTTCACTTTCTCTTACATATTTTGAATTTGCAAATTTCATTTTTTCGTTTTACAATTAGAATGGCCGAATACAATTTTATACATATTATTATTTTTGATATTTTTCGATTACAGAGGCTTATGGGAAATCATCGACTTTTTTCGTTTATTTGTGAATATGTTTAAAAATTTCTGCCAAATTTGGGAATGATTGAATGGTTAACAAAATATTGAATTCTCAAGTCGTTCCAATTTAATGTAATCCACACGAGTACGAGATGGACAGATGCAAAACGGATTTTCTATTTTTTCATAGATTTTTGATATTTTAGAAAAAAGAATAGAATCACATTATTCTTTGATGGGAAGAGAACGCGTAATTCTGTTTTTTCGGAAAATTTATATTTTCAGAGAAAATACCAAAGTTCGATTTTGCACGTTATAGGACACTTGAAAATCAGTCACAGAACAGTAGTCAGAACAGCAATCGCAACCACTTGAATTAAACTTAAACTTAACATTAAACTTGATAAAATTACGGTATATTCCTTTCGATCCCAAGAATTTGCCTCTGGTCCAATTTTCATGAGAATTTACGTATTAATTAATAAAAAAATTAACAGACAACGGGCATGTCTCTCCCACGAGAAAGCTGTTTTCCGAACTTTGTTTATTTTTTATCAATCAATGAGTAAATTCTCATGAAAATTTGGGCCAGAGGCAAATTCTTGAGATCGAAAGGAATACACTCTGTAATTTTTTAAATTATTCGACTTTGAGAGAGAAATCCGGGACCTACGAAATCTGGGTGGTCACGTGGTTATGGTTGGTGGAAAATTTACAAATTTGCCTTTAAAAATTATTCAAAATACAAAATTTCTATTTTCTATTAAAAAAAGTAAAGGTTAAATTTTACCAATTTGTTATGAAAAAGTTACTATTGTCAGACATTGTACGGTCTATTTGCTATACATTTGAAGGGGATAGATGCAAAGCGAATTTTCTCACAGATTTCTGGGATTAAAAAAAACGAGGGAATATCACATTATTCTTTGATGGAAAGAAAACACCGTGGTTCTTTTTTTTGGGGGGGAAATTGTTTATTTTTAGAGAAAATAGCATCAAAAATCGGACCCAATCGCCATTCTTCTGCTCAAAAATAATGTATTGTGCAAAGTTGAGACGACACTGGGTCAAACATTTAAAAAATTATTTTTCTCATTGCTGTTATTTATTAAACGTTTAAAAAATAAGCTTTAGCTCATATTTCCAAAATTCATTTCGTAAATACATTTACCTCATGAATTCGTGCCGAAATTCAAGAAGTTTACAGAGGAGTAATTCTTGTAAGCGTATTCGTAAACTAATTTTATCAAAAATTGGAAACTACTCGATGCTGAAAGTGTTCCTAGTTCTGTTTCAGATAGCAAATTCTCAATTGGCGGCAAGAATTCCTCAATTTGTCCACCTGAAAAAAAAGAAAATTATGTATATATCGATTTTGAAATCGAGAATTTTTCGTCATTCATGTCATCTTCTTCAATAAAAAACAAGAAAAAAAGAGAAACGATTAATTTTTTCACATTTTTTACGTTCAAGAATACCATGTTAAGGTAGTTCGATCGCTGGGTGCCGTATAAACATGAGGCGGGCCCCTTTTTTGCAATTTTTGGGAAATTAATTTTGATAAATTTTAAGATTTTCATCGATGAAAAAAAAAATATGGTGGATTTATTTTACGAAATTTCCGCGTTGCCATTTTGCGAACCTTGAAAATTCTCTCACTAAAATAAATGTGTGATTTTCACTAAATAATTTTTTTCTCCGAAACTAGACGGTAAACCAAGCGCATTTTTATCTGAATATTCTTTACGAAGTATTGTAGCATCTCCTTATTTTCTATGAAAATGGTAAGAACCGTTTTTTTTGAGAAACGTATTTTTTCACTGCGTTTAACACGCATTTAAATGGAAGAATCACAAAACTTCAAAATCGAACAACTAAAAAAATAGACGGTCGAATTTTTCTTTCATCTTATAAAATTACTTTTCTCTTTTATCAATCCATTTGTAAATTTTTCATTCAAAACATGTATTTTTTTCGAAATTTTCGTAAGAAAACAATTTTTGCGATCGAACTACTTAACAATATTACATTCGTAATCACCGGACAATTTTTGTTCAGGTAGGTTTTTAAAACGTCTTGATACCGAAAAATTTATTTATTGTCAGCCTACTTGATGGTCAAAGCTTATCAAAACTACATAGACATTGAGAAATAGCGTAAAATCGCATTTTTTGTCATCGGAAAGATAAAAAAAACCTACATCTTTTTCTCGATTTTTAAGGTCTACCTTGATTGGAATTTTTTTTTTGAATTACGAAAAAAACGGTTTTATAATAATTATGGTATTCCTTGCATGAAAGAATTATCTCCAGATTTCACCGAAAATTTGCAGAAACATCCTTTGATGTCATATGTACAACTGTGTAAAATTTCAGGGGCTGTTACCGATCGAAAAATCGAGATATTTATTCTTGAAAATCGTCATTTTTCGCAACCTCCCATAAGAGCCCGTGTTAAATATCACGATATTAACGACGAGTACCTCGATTTTTCGATCGGTGAAGCCTATTGAAATTTAGCACGTTTTTATATAACATCAAAGAAGCTCAAATTAATTTTTTACAAAAATTTTTATGATTTTGTTTATTATATACCAAAAAAACTTTGCGTAGGATCGATTTGAATTTTGAGTATGTTTTTCTTCTACTGATTTCCAATAACTTTTCCTAATGGACAAATGCTCAGTCCACTTAGAATATGAGAAAAAACGGGATCAAAATTTCGATAGCCCCCCTCGCGCTAGGAATACCTTAACATAAAGTTTATTCGATATGTTAAAAATGAGAAAAATCATTTTTTTTCTTTTTTCGCACTTTTAACGTTTCACTTCATTATTTCTCACCCAAAACGTGCGACAGTTCCATAAGTTTAAAAAACAACGTTTCTTTGACTTGTTCCTCGGGATTTTTTGTTACGGAGTCCCAAGGGTCTCGCCGAGCCGCTCTCGCCCAAATTCTTAGCCGAACTGCCGGCCGTTCATCCTCCGGCTCAATGTATTCAACCAAATCGAGAGCTTTTTTGAAATCGTACTCATTGCCAATCACGTTTTCTTCACAAGTATACATCTGATGAAATAAAAAACCATTAAAACAAAAAATATTATGTCTATTGAAAAAACATTTCTCATCACTGTTTGTATTCATTATTTGCATTGTAAACCTAAAAGAATATAAAAATGTTAATTTTTCGTTTAAGGATGTACTGGCGATAATCCGAAACGGTGATGAAAATTAAAAAATTTGACCAGTCACTGATAATAGAATTTTAATGCTTCTGTGCAAATTCAACTCAATTCACTAAACCGTTTCAAAGTTAAAACAAATTTAATATTATACGTATTCGAAATTATAATACGTTATAAATATCAAAAGACGGCAGTAGTTACTTGCAAATGTTTTCTCAAGATGTTTAAATATTAAAAAATCTTTCTGCCAAATTTTATTTACTAGTACTAAACAGTTTTTAAGAAATTATCCACTTATGTGATACTAAAACGAATTTCCCTCTCTAAAAGTACGTAAATATTGATTCAAATGATGAGATTTTGTTGATATTTTATTTCTACTATGAGTGCACATAAAAAATATTAATGATCGAGTTTAAACAATTTTGTCTAAAATTTTTGTATTTTAATTGTTTAAACAATAAATAGTATGAAAATTGTTAATAAAACGTTCTCAAACTATCGAGAATCATTGTAAATAACGTAATACATAATTTCGATTCTCTAACAAAAAAACGAAAACTAAATTTTAACAACTGATTATGGAAAAGTCACTTTTGTCAGGGATTGTATCTCCAGTTTATCCTTAATACTTTTTAAATATTTTTTAGTCATTAAATTCTGGAAGTATCGGAAAATGCTACTTTAATTATTCTTATTTAATGTTTGAAAAATACCGTGATTAGTTCCGTTGGCGACAAAACTCGAAGTTTGTTTGAATCGTAGCCGTATGTGTCTAGAACGTTTTGCGGAATGTCTTCTTGATGGGCGATTAACGTTAATTCGCTGTTTATCTTATTTATGTCCTCTTGGATCTTTTCTTCGGGTTCATCCGAGGCAAGAAGAGCCAATTTTGAAATTGACAACATCGTCTTAAGAAAAGTAGAAAATTTTAGGATAAATTATGTTGCAGTAAATAAGTTGATTTGAAATAAAAAAATATGTTAAATCGTTACCTTTTTTCTTCGGACCAGTTCGGCTTCCTGCTCGGCGAGGGAAATTAAAATCCTGGCCGCCTTCGGTAATTCATCATTCAGAGCCGCCTGGACCCAAGACAATGCTGGATGTTCGGCCAATTTTTCCGTTAGTTCGGTAGCACCGGGACGTCGACAACGTTCCACTAATTGGCCTTGTCTGCCATTTTTTTCGTACCTAACATAAATAATTTCGTAGGTTAAATAATCAAACTTATATAAATAATAATTGGAGGTATAATTCAAACAAAAATAGTAAAGTTTTTTTATATGCGAAATATATTACCAAGAGAATAAAAATTCTGCAAATCCCTGAGACGCAAACTTTTCCATATAATTATTGAGTCGAGCTTTGTTGTCCGTAAGTTCGCAGATTTGGACAAGAGAGGCAAAGTCACAATACTTTTCGGCGAGCATAGCTGCATTTTCGTACTGTTCATCTTTAACTAAAAAAATGTCACAAAATTAAAAATAATACTAAATTAATCTTTCAAAAATTATGAACAATTAATTTTATATAAATACATATAATATTTGAATGGGTACATAGAAAATGTCTGCAGTACATGAAATCAAAATGTTTCAAAAATAATCTTTCAACGAACTGACAGAATCTTTGAAGGAAGAAGTAAATATTAATATAACGGGTTACATAGAAATTGAAAAGATATGAAGGATCACTACTAATAATGAATCGATAAAGTCTTACTTAGAGGTTGAATTAAATTTGTTCTTTCAGCTTCGTACTGTTTGAGTAAAATGTCGAATTTTTCTGTTCCCCTTATGCTCTCCAAGTGACATTTTCTCCCATCTAAAATGAAATCGATCAGGCCAACGATTTGCTCATTTAATTCGTTTCTTAAAGTTGAATCATTCGTTCCAGTTATTCCGTGCTTCAGCGTAAGAGTTTGCTAAAAAACAAAAATGTTATATTCATGAATATTTCAACAAATCGAAAGAAAGCGAGTTTTTGTGAATTTTTTATGGAAAAACGATTGCAGATTTCGCTCTATTTTTCGTTTCATAGTGAAAGGTATATTTTTTACTATGTTTCACAATTTTTTTTATTACACACCCTTCAAGGGTTTACGTCTAGTCCGAATTTTCTTGGAACAACTCCTTCAATATCGGTGACCACGATATCTCAAAAACGAGTCGATCGATTTACTTGAATTTTTGCATACTTTTTTTATATCAAAACGCAGTCCTTGATCGAAGGATTTTTTTTCGATGCATACTTTTTTTGATAAGAAGGAAAATGAAGTGATTTTTTCGAAGAAATT
>JAPYYX010002222.1:0-17546 GCA_030522605.1 Cremastinae sp. B BG-2022a | reverse complement strand
GATTCAACGCACGGTGAGTTTCACCTCTCTATCAATTCGAGCCCACCAGCCACGGATAAAGAAGGAATCTTCGAGGCCAGCATCAACGGAGACGTCACACGCTGTTCTCAGTGGCGCCCTGTTATGATCGGCCAATTTCGGGTACACTAACACTCTCGTTTGGCGTAGTGTCTGCTCCTTGTATCTATTCTCCATGCTCCAAATAATAATTGATTCCGTAAAACGACTCATGGATATCATGTTTCAAGAATTCAAAACAACTCTCAACATCATCATTATTTACGGACTAATAACTAACAAAAATTACGAGATATTACTGAAACTGGCTCGTACTACAAATTTTTTCATCGACAAGCCAAAACCATCCAGAGGTTATATGCAACGACCTCGGAGAAATCCTCCGTAATCTCGATTTATCGTAGGTTAAATGATCCAGTATCATCAATGTTCTCTCGAAAATTCGAGGGTCTGTAGTGACTGTAGTGAGTACTGGAAAAAAAATCACGCTTCCAAAAAAGATAATACGTCGATGTTTCCAATATTTACTGACTGTTCATAATTCTCTCCCGTGTGTTACAGCGGCGCATACTTTTCTCTGTGAGGCATAATTCAAGAATTGTACGTATTTTCTATACTGCGGCGAAAATATCGAATGGAACAGTGATTTCACAGATATTTATTTTTCTTCCTGACGCCGAAGTACTGCAGTTTTTTCATGAAGTAAGTGGAGAAGATGAAGAAACAGCCACTATTAAATTGGTACAGCGACAAAATTCGCCTCCTTACTTGACAGGGACCGCTCTGCAAGGTAATAAATATTCAATTCAAATTCAAATTTGTCAAAAAATTGCGGAATACAACTCATAAAAACCTCTGTGGGGATATTGTTTCAGCTTCGGCTTACCCTATAAAGAAATAAGTCGAGTGCCCTGTTAAGGAGCTAGAGCTCTGGTGGAAATTCTTCTAGTATCTGACATCATTTTTGTTGGAGGTTATTCAGCCTGTCGTGTGAACTTTCTGTACCGCTTACTTCTGATGTACCTTTCTTTTCTGAGGAACGTTATTAAAAATAATTATAATTTTTACAGGTCCCAGTTCTCAGGATCATTACTTGAGGTACATTGTTCTTGCTCATTGACCTACTTGGCTGTCGCTTGCTCAAACGTCCATGTTATAAGATTATGGTGCATATTTTGGACAAACCTCAACTCTTTTTGGGGAAGCTTGGGTACTCCTTGGTTGTGCATGAGACGTTTTTCAAGGCTTCTTCGTCTGTTGATGGTCATGCTTCTTTCCATTCGATTCGATTCGAGGAAAATTCATTTTTAGATTACACCTTCCTGTTCGTCATTGCGTCGTCTCGAGATTTGCTCAACCTCCTTCCAAGCAACCAGGAGTCACACTCGTGCTCAACGTCGAGCCCGCGGTGTACCGGAGAGAGTCACGTGTTTCACCCTCCAATGGCGCAATCATCTACAGAGAGAGACAGGTAATTCGTATTACTCAACTTTCGTTATTATTCTACTTATCGCCGCTTATTGCTCTTATTATTTTTTAACATTGCCAACTTCCAAGAGCGTCATCTCAGAAATTTTCTTACGCGGACGAATCACCATTTAATAAACTGTATGTCTCCTGTCTTTACAATTTATAATTATTACTTTTTAGATCAACAGAAAACTTGTAACTACGTCGAGGTTCATCCAAACTCGCAATTAGAGCGCGAACATTTTACTTCGACAGTTGAACGGCAATCGGACACGAAAATAGTCAAGAAACACGGGGCAACTGTATGATATTTGCTACTTTTTTTCTACCGTCTGGAAGAATCCTTTCTCATCGACCCTTTTTCCTAAATCTATCTCCTCTCTTACTTTTATTATCGTCATTTTTTATCCAATCTTTCCAGAAAACTCGGATAAACGGGAGGGATGTCGATTTCTATGCCGATTACGCTGTTGATTATTTAAATGATGAAATAGGGGCACCAACGTCTTTGTTTCATCCTTGTGATGCACGCAAGCAGTATGTAAATTAAAGTCATGGATATAAAATAAATTCTCAAATCTAATTATATATCCGATGGGTTATACGTCGTACGTGCCAAATTTATTGATGCAAGTTATTTTTATTGGTCTAGCTTTGTGATCTATATAATGATCTTGTCATTTTCGTTCCGCATTTTTTCTCAAAAATATCATAATGATGAGAGACGTAAGTAGGTAGTAGAGGTATATAAATGTTGTTTGCGAAAGGGTCGTGGCGGGCGTTATTTTGCGATTAGCGCGATAAGAAGGATGAGCAGTACTTATTAATCTAACATTTTTCAATCGAAATTTCATTTATTGTAGTAGATATGTTTTTTTATCGATGATATTTTTTACTATACATATGATTAATTCCTTGAAATGGGAGAAAAAACATGTTGGATCATGCGCATCTTACTTCGCACGTACCGACGTGTGCCGTGTGTCGTGCATGACCATCCGGCATGGAAAACTCTACACTCGTCCTGCGCGTCTCGTCTCTTTTGGCCACATTATTCACAAACGGTGAATTTATATACAAATTTCAACATCAACTATCATTTTGACTACTTAAATTCAGAGTTTGTTGTAAAAACCATCAAAGGATGCAAATATATATACATATAAAAAAAAGTACACGCGTACATCTCTCAGCAGATGATTTTTGCTTCTACATTAATTTCATGCACATTTGAACAAATAAAATGTTGAAAGTTTTTACAAACATGTTATCAGCATTCACATTCGATCTACAATCGAATAATATGCTAGTAGGGAAATTTATAAATTCCATTAATTCCCGGATTATTTAGCCGTCGCGTCGTAGCACAACAATGTGCATATATGTATATACACATACACACGACCGTTATTGCGCGTGACACGTGTGACACACTGATACATGAATGCGCAAGCAGGCTGGATACGAAGCAATATGTCATCAAGTGTGTAAACAAATTCGACTATGGAACAACATTTGGAGCAGCATCTATGAAAATTGCTTAAGGGACAGGTATGATACACACGAATTCTAAAAAGTATTATAGGAAAAAAAGCAGACATATATAAAAGTAATAGAGATGAGGTAATTAATTTCTTTTTGAACGCAGATATTGTCTGATCGCTTTTCATCACGCATATCTTTTATCTCGATATTTTTGCATGTACACGTAGCAAAAGTGTATGAAAAGACTCGCGTAAAGCTACAAGCTGGATTCGATTTTCTTACAATTACAATATATAGTGAAACGTTTCACGATTTTGGAGAGATATTCTCGATCTCGATACTCGTGAAACTTGAGGGATTTTAGGATGGATTTTTGTTTATTAATTAATGGGAAACACGGGCTGGAAAATTCAGAAATCTAATGACGTGAAGGTTCAATAAAATTGACTCTTTCTCAAGCTTTAAAGTTGTTATGTAATGCCTCAGGGTCGCTTTCGTGTACGACAATTAATTATTAAAAAAATTTAAATGTTTTATGAAGCATCAAAGATTTGGAATAACAGAGGAATTTATAAGACGAGATGAGAAGGTATCGGGATCGAGATTCTCTCGTGAGATTTGTGTACGTGAAAAATGAATTTAAAAGAAAAGATGAAGAGAATTTGTGGTGAAATTAGAAATTCCGACTCTAAAAGTTAGCAAAGTTGATTCGATACGACTTTGCGTTAAAAAAAAAAAATTCGGTTTCGCGGTAACGGCCTATACCTATATGGTCACTGACTAATGCAACGCACTGACTGACGGGCAGGAGACATCAGTGCAATACTGAGTTCCTGTACAGCAGGTGTATGCCTACCGCGATATCGAAGAGGATGACGGTTATAATAAATCATTATAGATTTGCACCGTACGTGGTTGTAGATTGAATTTTTGTAGAATTTGTAAATTTTTGTAGATCCCCGCTCAATAAGGCGTGACGATTGATATATAAGAAGCGTCGGAATTCGCGAAATTTGGGCGTGAGAGTCATAACTTTGTCCACGATGGACGTCGCAAATTTTCTGATGATATCAGAAAATGTAACGGGCAGAGTACCCTGTCTCGTTACAATAGATACATATATATGTGCACGACGGGGATGATGCTTTCTAATTTGTAGTATATTTTGGTATACACAATAAGTAAGTGTACCAAAATATTACGTAAAATAAGAGATTGATGATATTTTCAAGTGTGCAGGAGAGGTCAATTTTTGTGGGCCAATGCCGGCGGATAAGCAGCGCAAATAAGCTGTAAAAAGAAGAAAAAAAATCAAAGACTAAAGTGGACGAGGAACGAAAAAATAATCGCCGACTTTCGACGAGAGTCGCGAGTTGAGACGCGAACTGCGAGACGAAATTTAAAGAAAGATTCAAGTGTGAGAAAGGGAGAAGAACGAGCAATCGCACCGCGACGAGAGAGAGAGAGAGATTACAATGGATGAAGAAGCAACGAATAACGAACATAATAAATGCGATCGAGATCTAAGAATCGCAGGTATCGAAGGGTAAGTCGCTCTTTTCTTATTATTGCAAAACTATTGTATAAAAAAATAAATGAAACGATTCGACGGTAAATAAAAATTTGAGCCACAGCGCAATCATCATCAGGATCCTTTATTCGAAGATTATTGTCGCGCTGCACGACCGTGACTTTTTTATTATCAATGCCGTGCAAATACAAGCCGCACGCGCGGTGTATACTTTTACGTGATATCGTCGTGATAAGCGCCGATAACAAAGATAAGAAAAAAAAGCAGGAAATAATAGAGATCGAATACACGATTGAATAATTCATTTTCACAAAACACTTCCGTCTTCGATGTGTATCTTTTCTGCATAAATGCACATAAAAGTATAATATATATTATAGTTATTAGCACATATATAATATACAGCACTTTGATAAATTTATCAAAATTCAACTTTAGCGAATTGAGTACTCATCGCGATATATAATCGCATCAAGATTGCGTAATAAAAGTGTACAAAAGTACAATAAGTAGAGTACAAGAAGAATAATAAAGTAAAAAAAAGTATTAAGGTTATGATTATTTTCAGCGGAGGGACACATTCGTTGCTGGTAATGATGGATGGTAGAGGGAACGAGTTGTCGCGTGTTCCCGGTTCTAGTACGAATCATTGGGTAATGATTTCATAAAATATAATTCAAGTTTGAATGTTGCGTTGTTGGTGAATTGAAATATTTATAAATTTTTGAGGCGGTTGGTATGGAAGAGGCGGCAAATCGATTAAACGAGATGATAATGAAAGGCAAAAGGGAATGTGGAATTCCTGAGGATCGTCCGCTCGACTGCGTTGTGAGTATATAAAATCTCTAGGATGAGAGTGATTGTACATACAAAAGATAGTGATGGGAATAAAAATAATAACGTAGAGGAGACGGGGTTTTTGCAGGGTCTTTACCTTAGCGGATGCGAGGAAGACATTACTAATGAGAAACTGATAGAGACACTGCGTCGAAATTATCCGAATGCGAGTCGAGAATACGTGATCGGTTCTGATTCGATCGGGAGCATAAGCAGTACAGGATTAGAAGAGGGAGGCGGAGGGCTCGTTGTGATTGCCGGTACGGGATCTAACGCGCGTATCCTCAATACGGACGGGACGAGTTACACCTGTGGTGGATGGGGACACGCGATTGGCGACGAGGGCAGCGGTCAGCTGAGCTCCGATATCCAACACTTGATAATATTATTTTTTGAATATGCGAATTGAATTGAATTATGAATTTTTAGCATATTGGATAGCGAGGCGTGCCTGCAAATACGTATTCGATGAGATGGACGGTATCGAACGATCCCCGCATCCGATATCTTACGTTTGGCCAGCAATGAAGGATTACTTCAAGGTATCCAGTCGCGAGGGAATACTTCCTTACTTCTACGATCACTTTGAGAAAAGTAACATAGCCAATTTTACGAAAGAGTTGGCACTGGGTTGTCAAAATGAGGATCCCCTCTGCCTATATATCTTCGAGGAAGCTGCGCGACAACTTGCCAAACACGTTAATGCTCTCGCCCCGAAAGCTCACGATGTCCGTATACTTTTTTATACTGTATATAATGTATGTGCTACTATTCTCGAAAACATGCATTAATGAATGATCAAGACTCATCACATCCTTAATTTGGAAAATTTCAGAATTTAAAGCTCGCTCCCGGTGGACTGAGAGTCATATGCGTTGGCTCTGTATGGAAATCTTGGCGATACATGAAAAATGGATTCAATCGGGAAATGGATGAGAGTGACGCGATAGACGAATTGACTCTCGCCAAGTTGACTGTACCTTCTGCATATGGTGCTTGCTATCGAGCTGCTGAAAAAATTCATTGCAAGAGCATTAGACCGATCAAAGAAGATGGCAATATCGAACCGTTTTATCATTATAAAAAACTGTGAATCGACATTCGCATACGATTCTTTCGGAAAAAAAAAAAAAAGAAAGAGGCCTATTTTTCTATTTTATTATTACATTATAATGGTTAACCGAGTTTAACGATCAATAGAATACACTTGACGATACAAAGTCTAGAGAAGAATGGGACCAACTTTTGTTCGATCGATCGTCCTGTGGATTATTTCATCCTTTGGAGCACTGCTTTTAACATATTCAAAATTCTTTTCATCGTAGCGCGATTGCTGATAATTCTTTGACACTAAATAAATAAATCAACAAAAATGGTAAGTTAATTGAAAAAATACATGTGTGGACAACTTTAATTAATCTCTTTTGCTCCCTTATCACAATGTTTCCTTACTCGGCTAGATTCATTTGTACATAATCGATGAAACATTTTGCAAAATAAAAATAATTATTACATGTACCATCATCGTAACGCGACGGATCGGTATATCATCGAGCATCACATCCTCTGGTCACTCATTTTATATAATCTACATTTCTGTACAACGCGCGTTTTCTAAATCAACGTACGTACTAAAACAAAAAGACTTGATTTATTGCTTAATGCGAAACAGCTCGGTAACCTCTTTGCGCTCGGTATCTTACTAAATTTCGTAAATTTTCAAGATACGCACAAGTCCGATGTAACTGCGATTAGCGATATGTTGGAAAAGAAATGTCTTTTTTTCTCTTTCGCGAAAAATATAGTCTCAACGCGACTATTTTATAATAATAGTTGGAGCTATTGTTTCTATCGGGGTATATACATATTGCTAAATTTCGAAAAATCGTTTCCCTCTTCTTTTTCTTCCTCATTCTCTTCCTAAATAAGTTTCATTTGTTGCGTATATGGACATTTTTACACATTTCGATATAGAGCGAGCAAGTGTAGTAAAAAAATATACATATAATGATAATAATTGCATTAAACCAGAAGGAAAGTTTCTCGTATAATGATTCTTCAATCGGACAACGATTATTAAAGAAAAGAAAGAGGAAGATGATTCGGTTGACTAAATTTGAAAAATGGAATAAGAAAGTAATAAATAAATAGAGGAGAGGTAGAGGTCAATGCTTCAAATCAAATATTTCGATCAACAAAGGTTCGACGCTCGATGGATTAACGTTCAAGTAAACACCGACGACTTCGTCGTTCAGTCTGTGCAGCTCCGACATTTTCTGTATCAACTTCAAAAACATGGATTTCGCCTCGCATCCGGGATATACACTCTCGAGGTACCGCCTGAGTAAGTAGAAATAAGAATTCTAAAAGAGGAAGAAAAGTTTGTTTTACTCATTTTGAATGATATGTAGTTATATTGTATGTCAGGACGATTGGTTGTTGTAAACATTAATTTCGACTCACTTGTTCGAGCTTTATAACGTCCGTATGAATGACTCTCGGTCTATCCGGACTGAAGAGAGCGACGGCACTCAGTATGAGAATAATATTTTCGTCGCGCCATCGATGATCGAACGTTCGAACGAATCTGGCGTGTTCGCTGTATAAATTTCCTTTGGCCTCTTTCAATACGTCTACACGGATTTTCGACATACTCTCCTGACTGTGGGGAATCTTCCACATGTTCTTATCCGGATCGTAATTGAGTGCTGATCGGAGAATCAACATTTCGGTACAGCCACCTTTCAGCAGGGCGAGCTGATCCTCTTGACACATGTTTTTAAAGGCATTTATCTTCTTTGACATTTTTATCAATCGCCTTATGGCGATTGCCGTTAAATTGATAACGTCAAGGAGCATGGGATCGGAATTCCCGGTGTTGCCCTAAAAATTAACTAATCCATTATCTTCGAGACACTTTTTGTCTGGATCATTACGAACGCGACTGATGCGCTGCTTACCTTGAAAGTACATTCCTCCCCTACTAAATTCGTGATGTCATCGTCGAGGGGTGCTAGGAGAGCTTTATTCGCGACTATTAGTTCGTTCAGCTTTGCCCTCTCGGCGTCGTTCAATTCTCGACTGTTCGGGTTGCACGCCAGAGACGAATAAGCCGAAAATTCGAGCTTTATCGCTTCGCAGAGAATCGATTCAATCGAGTCAGCTGGAATCGTCGTACTTTCCACAACTTCCTGCAAGACGTCTCTCGTTACATCGTCACTCGAGTTGTTGTTCCACTCGTTCCGGAAGGAGGATGCGTCTTCGGGCTTGTCCTTATTGTCCTCCATTTCGTTGTCTTCCGATTGGACCCTCTTACCGGACTTTATAAGATCCGTCAAGATTGGATTTTCATCGATTCTTTTATCCTCTTCGGCCTCGACTATATTATTCGTCATCGTCGTTTTCTTTTTCATACAAGGATCGTTATCGAAATAATAATAATTTGAGGATGATGACGATGACGATGAGGAAGAGGAGGAGGAGGAGGAGGAAAGTTCGTCCTCGTCTTCGCTCTCCTCGGACTTGGCATTTTTCACAAAAAATTCGGAAATTTCTGGATCCGAATTAAAGGTCGCTATTGTATTCGGATCCGAGATAATCTTTAAAATCAGGCTCTTCTCGAAAATTTTCCCAGCGAGACTGGGATTGCTCATGAATTTTGCCAACAGATCAGGATCTTTGAACAATTTCGGCAATGATCCACTCGCTCCCGAAAATCTTTCAGCCTCGAACTTTGTTTTTTGCAGACTTGCTGTTTTTTTCTCT
Organism: Cremastinae sp. B BG-2022a; assembly: GCA_030522605.1. Classification (NCBI taxonomy): domain Eukaryota; kingdom Metazoa; phylum Arthropoda; class Insecta; order Hymenoptera; family Ichneumonidae; species Cremastinae sp. B BG-2022a. The sequence goes on along the minus strand of JAPYYX010002222.1, from coordinate 8,440 downwards.
TTTGCTTTTAGAGACTTGAAACATCTCTGGGTATGTTCTATGCGCTTTCTCTTAATGCTGGCTGGTCCGTCGTCGTCCTTTCGAGACCTCTTTCCTACTGTGCATCCGCTCATTGCTGTCCCCTTTGAATGAGAATGAAGAGAGGAATAGCAACTTGCTGTTGAAAGAGAAGAAGAAGAAGAAGGAGGAGGAGGAGGAGGAGGAGGGGGAAGGGAAGAAGGCTCCTTGGAGATGTGGAATATCTTAGAGGCAGGGATGTTGTCGGATATATCAGAGGGACTTGGAATGCCGGTTGCAACGACAGGACTGGGACTCTCCGCGGAACAAGCTGAGGATAGCGAAGCCAGAGTTGTCTCATTCTCAAAGTTAGGCTCATCCGGCATTTCTCTTTTCAACCTCAGCGATGCTCTGAGGCTCGTGTCTCCGGAGAGTTTCTTCTTGGCCCTGTTCTGCTCTATCTTGCGTCGTTTTACGACCTTGTCCTCTTCCGTCATAATGTATTCCTTTCTCATACCAATGACAAAACACTTGTCTAGTCTGCATTTTTGACAGAAACGTCTTGTCACGGGCGTTACATTGCAGTTATCTGAAAATGGGCATTGAAAATCCTGCAATGCAAGAACCATTCTTTCATAAGATAGTCACACGGAAAGTGAGCAATAAGTAACAATGAGAATTACGAGTTGAATGAAAGACACACGAACCTTCTTCTTGAGAGCATTTCTGCGAAAGAAGGCTTTGCAACTTTCGCACGAAACCGCATTGAAATTGTACCCAAGAGCCCGATCCCCGCAAACGCCGCAAATTTTGTTCGCTTCTCTCGTTGTCGGCCCATCTTCCATCTCGATGACATATAATTATTTTTCTCTTATTATTATTTTATCGGAATATTATCGTACCAGCTCTCGATCGACATTCTGCTCTCCCGATGCTTTTTTCTTCCACGTGTATTTATTATGTACCCTCGAAACTATCCTGATGCCTATGTATATTATATTCACTAATGTAAGATGATGAATAAGCCGACTCTGTATGATTCACATTTCGATATTAAGTATATCGAGTGTATTGTGAAATTGAGAGAAAAAGTGATAAAGGAGTGTGAGAGAGAGATCAAAACACGAGGCTCGCGGTGAGATGAGTGTATAAACAACAAATGCGGTAAGTGAGGCTAACAACGATTTTCCGTTTCACTTGTCACGAGTTGTATTATCTTTCTCCCGATTACACTACAATCTGAAGACACAAATTACGCAGTACATACATATAGGGTGCGAATGAAAGCTCCCAATTGGCGTACCACTTACAAACACTTGACTATTCAGGGGGTTTTCAAGGGGCATCGGGTTAGTACCCGAGCTTTTGAGCGTTCCAACCATGAATAATAGAGAGTACATATATAAATATATGTACAATTTACATTGTATGTATGTACATGTTTATCATCATTATTATTATTGATCAATCCTGTCGGCGTGGCAGTAGACACCGTACGACCCATGCACACACGACGTTTCTTTAGATAATCAAGTGAAGTTGGCAGAGGGAGTGATGAGGTTTGAATTTTTGCCAAATTAGTACAAAAATTTGCGCAAGTACATTTTGAGAAATTTATATTGTCTGAATAAAAGCAATTGATCGCACAACCATGAAGAAGCTAGCGGATATCGTATATACATTTCTTTCGATCGAAAGTTAATTTTATTTATTCATTTTCATTGATGAAAATTTTTGCACCTGCTTCGTCCCCGCTCCACCGGCAACGAGACACGAGCGAGAAAATGAAAACACGTGCACACATTGTGGAAAGAGGATGAGGAAAAGAGTGGAAAATAACTTTTCGAGACTTAAAAAATTGTTTATTTAAAATTCAGGTACGTAAAATGAACTCAGGTATACTTACGTATGGATTATAGACGATATACGGATGAATGGTAGACAAACTAAAAGTATCATCAGTTTTTCGAAACGAATTTTTGCTAATGGATTTACCTGTTCGTGGTACATAAGTTATCGGCATGATTAATTTTGTTGGGGCTTGCTTGGCCGGAACGAGATAAACACACTTTTCAATTATACTTTGTATTTCATTTATTTGTCTAACTAATTAATAGTTAAGTTTTCAGTATATAAATATTGACTTTTATAAAAATGGGAATAAAAAAAGGATAGAAAGGAATAATTATGATTTTCGATAATTCAATTGCAACTTTTTCTAGCACACGCTAATGAATGCACCTTACAATTATGAAGAAAGGAATTCAAATGCAATAGCAGAGGACGCGCAACGTTAGCTTTACCGTAATAATGTTTTTGGTCTCTTTGTGATAGCAAAAAGTGAGCTTGGTACGCTCGGTGCCTGAACCATCCGGATACTTGAAGAAGAATAAAAATAATTGAAAGTAGCGAGAAATTATGTTTTTTTCTAAATCTTTGGATGAGAGACCAAGAGAGTATGACCGTAGCAAGAAAAGCTACCGTTTTTCCATCTTTCTCTCAATTTTGGTATCCTCGATGTAGAGAATGAACCCACCGGAGATGAAGTTTTTGTGTTCTTGTAAAAGAGAGCGGAAATAGTGTGAAGAGGGAGGATGGGGGAATGTGGTTATTTTGGGGGTGTATCGATCAGCTTGGTAGCACCGGATTGTACTCCGGCGGTGTGCAGCACCAATTCCTCCTTTGAATAAAATGTCACAATTTCCTCGATGCTCGAAAATGATTGTTCGTTCAATTTGGCGGAGCCTAGTGCAAACCTGCGGTTATGATGAAACAAAAAGAAAGATTATTTCTCATCTGTCGCAAGGGATGAGGAAAAATTGATATAAATTTTAGTTTCCTGAGGGAAACGCAGAGATATAGTAGTGAATACTTTTGTCTAGACTAGAATAGCTTTTGAAGTGATAAATTGAGTAAAGCGAAAGAACCTGTTGTCTGGCCTTTTGCGTACAGGAACATTGTAAACTCTATCCTTGAACCATAGTACAAGAGCCAGCGGATTATTGGGATGCGAAGTTGAAGGCCTCAGAAGAAAATATCCATTGTGAGCACTGGAGTAAGCTCCTACTCGATTTAAAGCACCGGAATAAAAATAGTCACGATAAGTATGAGCGAGGATTAAATAATGATGATTATTTATGATTAAATAAAAAATAATGATCAATTGAATGATGATAATGAAAGTTTATCAAAGCTCACGTTGTTTGATGAGAAGTGTCGCCTGTTCTCTGGTAAGATTGTGAAACCACGGTGAATCGATGAAACAGCAGGTGGACTCTCCGTCAGGAGAAGCAGCAGCAGCAGGAGGAGGAGGAGAAGGAGGAGACGCCGAGGATCCCGGTGGTGGAGGAGGCAGCGGCCGTGTGGCTCTCAGCTCACCGCTCAGAGAGCTTGCTCCTGTGTTTATCGAATTTGCTGATAACGGTGCCGGGCCTGATTTTTTATCCGGCGATCGCTCTGAAACGATTGGAAAGACTTTCCTTTATTATTTATCATTTTCCAACTAGATTTTTCGGTAAAGAAGAAATCATTTGAACGGAAAGAATAGTAATATAAAAGGCTAACTTCCTAAATTGAAACGAGCCCGAGTGAGAGCTGCCTCGGTTAGACATTCGGATAAGCTTGTTTCCCGGCGATTCCCGTTACCACTCATTGTCAGAGAAATCAACTTTTTCGAATCAACGAGCAAACTTGCCATTTTATCCCTTTACTATTTTATTTAAATAATTAAATGAATGATGTATTGAACCCTTCTTGACGCAGCAGCTTATACAAGTGGACTGATGAAGAAGTAGAAGGTAGAGGAGATTTTTTTATCTAGGAAAATGGAAACGATGCCGGGGAGAGAGAGAGAGATTTACGCGGCGGTGGTCCATCTCCGCGTGGGCCTTTCTTTCTCTTCTTCTTTTACTTCTCGTGCATCCTCCTCCTCCTCGATCGTAACACGGAAACTCGAAATATTTATTCACATGTATCATCACGTACGAGAACTATCGAAAGTTGTTTCGATATCTCTTGTTTATTGGGGGGTAGGGGGGAAAAAAAAAGATTATAAAATAAAAATGTACACGTGTTCGAGGATGAAAAGTACCTGGTGGATCTGGAGGTCGCGAGTAACAACAACGGGATAATCCTCTCTTCAATTTAACAATCATATCGGTAACTTCATCCGCCAAACGAGTCCCAAGTCCAGCCAACAATTGCGTTATGATTCTTAGATAAAAGCAGGAACACATAACACACGTCACCGATGCTTCATTATTAATCCTATGTTGCTTACGATTTATTGTTTAAAATAAGTATTTAACGACTCGTGAAAATGTATTTGGGGATCAACGAGCGTTTGGTGATACAAGTCCGACGATTGGGGACTCGGTTGTTGAATCGCTCAAAGTTTCGTCAGACTTCTCGCGGCTATCTCGCACTTGCGAACCACGTGTTGACGACAATCCCTTTTTCGTCTCACTCTCATTCGTTTTTCCCATTTAACCCGCTGCTCATCATGATCGTTTTTTTTTTCTTCATCATTTATATACTACGATATACTTTTATTTTGTATATGCTCATTATTCTTATTCGAAATGGAAAAAATGATGATGAAATAAAAAGTAAAACTTACTACTTTTGTTAGAAAATTTGGAAGGTGCCAAGGTAGATGGACTGTCCGCGTTTTTAGCGGGGCAGCCCGGATGAGTTGATGAATATTTGTGAATATTTCCCGTTTGCGTCGTCGTCCGATGAGAGTAATAATCGTCTTCAGGCTGAAATGTATATATATATATGTAAGTATGTGCAACATGTACGCATGATGTTGATGTATGTCTTAATTATGCGTATTTTATATGTACCGTTTCCGTGATTGATTCGTAAATGTCATATTCCTCCCCGGTAGAGTTTGGATGCTGATGCTGATTGGTATTCCGTAGGGGCGGCGAGGTGTGGTCCAGTCGGTTGTTAAGTTCGATGATATGCTCGTCAAAGGCTTCGTACTCGTCCTCGCTCTCCTCGTTCCTCCTGACTCGATGAATCGGCAAATTTGCCACGAGATCGAAATTAGTGACGCTAAGGGGTGGTGGTCGCGGTAATTCCATCTCCTTGCTTCTGTTCATTTCTTTCCGTTTATTTTCCGAAATGCAATCATTTGCTTCGATTTTCATCGTGAGGGCAAAAGCGTCAGCACCGAGCACCGCGCAGTCATGAAGAAACGATTTCCTGGGCTTACCGCTATTACCGTTCTCGTTTTTTTTCTCAGCGTTTTTCATTGTTCTTCCTTCGATCGGATCTATCAGTCCCGAACAAGAGTCGGGGAACGACGATCTGCCTCTCTCCTTTCTCAATCTCAATTGTTCCCTCAACTGTTCCGCAAAACTTTTCTCCTCCTTGCTATATTTTCCTTCTTCCTCATGCTTCCTCATGAAATTCACGTAAGCGCTCTCCTGGAGTTTCCTCATATCGATCCTATTATTGTTAATACCCTTGCTGTTGTTGTTGTTGCTGCTGTTGGAATGTTCAGCCGCCTCCTCCTCCTGCCCCTCCTTGAGGACGTGTGCCTTTTCGAGATTCGTGTAAGTAGATTCGTTTGATGAGGACGAGGACACTGATTTCGCCGGTATGAGATTACGTCTCTGTTTAAAAGATCCCGATGATTTCTCATTTTCTCGAAAAATCTTGAGATTGTTGTGGAAATTGGTCGAGCTATGCTCTCGACGACTCGGGGATGACGACTCAGCGTCAGCTTCTTTCTCTTCGTATACCTCTTGTTGTTGTTGTTGTTGTTCCTCCTCCTCCTCCTCCTCCTCCTCCTCCTCCTCATCACCATCATCATCATCCTCCTCTTCAAAATCCGTTCCCCATGAACCCACCTCGCTCAGTACGGATTCTTCCTCGTCGCATTCTTCCTCCCTCGAGAGGATTCTGCTTATCACTTTTTCCTCCAATACGTACTTTTCCGGACTTTTATTTACTTCTTCCACGAATTTCCACACTTTCCTACAACGGACAAAAACCATGCGTAAACTTTCCTTTCCCAATCCCTCTTGAAACTTATTCGTTAATAAGTAGAACTCAAAATATATGAGATGGAGACAATTAAAGAAAATATATACCCAAATAATGTACACGAGAGCAGTATGTATAATATATTCGTAGCTATACGTATATAATAGTTTTATATTACCTTGCGAGGGGTCGATTTAGATCGCTTCTCCACAGTGCCAGTTTCCCTTCTGTCAATTGCTGCAAAACCCGATAAATTTGTTCATTCAACGATATAATAGGTTAGAGAAAAAATCGAAATTTTCAACAAAATTATTCGAATTCGAATGAAAAAGTGTATCGATAATGATGATGCCAGTTTACAAATGTTTTTCGTCTGTCTCGTCTCATTTCGTTTGGCGCAGTGATCGATTACACACATCATTTTACAAGTACATATATTATTAGGCACTCGTATACAATAATGCATCGCTGTAGCGTCAAGCCGAGGACTCTTGTTTGCTAATATATATTATTGTAAGTACGTGCGACGAGAGTTTTGTTTTTAATTTTTTAATCGTCAGCATCACCCGCTGGATGTTTTAAAAATGGTCGTTATACATATGATACTTATGTATATCACACACACAAATAGAGAGTTCGACTCACCAGAAATTCTTCACCGTCGATCTGACGCTTTACGATGGCTTCGGAACAATCTCCCAAACCGTTCTGAAGCAAATTTTCCTTTTTTTCTTTTCATTCTCTCTTATTTAATTTATTAAATATTCCTTTCCTAATTTGCATCGCGCGTCCGTTTAAGCAATGTTACAAAGTGTCATTAAAATCATCTTGTTAGTTATATTGTCAATTATTCTTATCAATTCCATTTCTATAATGGGGAAACGATAGAGGTGAAGGTATAAAATCAGAAAAGCAGGGAATATCGCATCAGCGTGTGTATATAGGTTTGAAATTTCAATGAAAAAGTTCAATCGACCTTACACCATGTCGGGAATATTTTTTCATTTCTCAACGTATATACTTTTATACTTTATTCATCGCTGTACAAGTACACCTTCATGATAAATAATCTTTCATTTCAAAGACACTGATGCATTATATTGTACTACATAAACATCGCCTCGCGCTTACGAGAAAAAGAAAAGAAACAAAAAAGAGGTCCACATGTATATTTGTATATGCTGATGTGTACACGCATGAAAAGCGTACTCGTCGAGGAAAACGACAGAGAGAGAGAGAGAGAGAGGAAAAAAAAATAGTAAGCAGGTTATCGCGGTTTTAGGAAAAGCGGAGGTTGAGATGAGGTCGAGTGATCTTTCGAAAGTGCGAATTGATAGAATTCGCACAGCACAGAAAATAAGTAAGTAAGTCAGATTAATAGCGACGTACGAGAGATGACTATATAGCGTGTGTACCTTTTGTAAGAGTAGAACAACGTCGAGCGTACTCAACTTGGATAAATCCTCAAGAGCGGTGATCCGCGATAAACTTTTTTCGTTGCCCGGCGAAAACATGGTAATTCAGTTGTATGCGTGTTATTATAAGTATATGATGAAAAAAGGAAGAAAAAAAGGGTAAACAAGACTCGGGACGGGGTATCCGCATATGTTCGGAATGTTTCTTGTTATGGACGGCGAGGTTATGTATTTGTGTACGTGTGATTATTTGTCCGGGCGCGCGGTAAAAAGCGGAAAAAGAAGCAAAATCTCTTTTCTCCCCCGACGTTCTCTCTGCGTAATAAGTATACGAGCGCATACGGATTTCACCACGAAAGAATAAACGAGATCCGCACGTACCCCATCCGCTCTCAATCTCACTCTATGTGTGTTACCATCAACAAAATGTTGACCCTTTTTTTTTACTCCGCTCATTCGATGCACATATGTCTGACACGGCGAATCTCCCCTCCTACAACTTATTCCCGCTCGGACCTTTTTTTTCATTCCGCTCTCTCTCTCGCTCTCTTTCTCCGCACCGTCCCCCTTCGCATTCTTTCATTCTAAATACATACAACACGAGAGTGACGAGAGATGACGACGCACGTATGTTGCTGACTTCACTTTGAATAAGCGCGCGTCCATTTTATGCGACTGATGCCATACGCGCACGTTTTACTATAGAAATACAAAAAGTAGATGCGTACGCGTATGTGTGTGCGCACATCTCGCAGCACTCTTCCAGATTTATTGAAAGCTGATGATGCTCAATGGAATGGAAACACGCGTGTATATATATACATATATATATCGTCGGTATACATACGCGCGGGCACATCTCATTTTCGATGTTCCTTCCATACACATATATGTATGTATGAGTGTATAAACATGTAGCGAGATATATATTTATCCCTCTTTATAAAGTAGGGTTGTCACAGTCTCAGTCACGTAATCGAGTTTCGCTTAGTTTCCATGGTGACGAAAAACTCATCGATGACGTATACTGC
>JAPYYX010002221.1:0-17557 GCA_030522605.1 Cremastinae sp. B BG-2022a | reverse complement strand
TGAATTGTCGTAGCGATGACGAAGATTTTGATGTTGGACCAATTAAATTTCTTTCGATGCTCATGATTGTAAAATTTGTTATAAAAAAATTCTTATTTTGAAAATCATTATCGTTTTATTATTAAATTATTATTCTTAGCGAACTTTAAATTCGAAATTGCAAAATATATAATTATATATAATAATAATTCAATACAAGTTATACAGTAATAATACAAAATATATATAATAATTCTTTCAATGTTCATTGTCGTAAAATTTATTATCACAAAATTCTTATCTTACGAACTATCGTCTGGTTATTATCCGTAACACTTTTGCATGGTTTATCACGAAATTTTAGACGACGCATACTTCAGATTCGCATGTCCAAAATATTAAAAAAGATCCGGGGCACGTTGCAAAAGAAACAGTCTGATAATTGTATCGCGAGAGAGAAATATACTCTCGTAAATTCCAGGCTCCCTAATGCCCAGAGTAAATCGTTTCTCCAGGATCGCTTATAATAATACCCGTGGCCGAAATGTCACGGGAAGAAAAATTCTGCAGAACTCTTGCCAATCGGATAAGTGCACGATGATGCTGCGAGAAATGCGATACAATATCCATTTTTTCAGTCGCACGGAATAGGGGGATGAAGGGGAGAAAAAAAAATGAAATGTGCTCGGTAAAAGATTTTCCATGGATTCGAGAATACAGGGATGAGCGAGAAAGGGCGAAAGAGGGAGAGAGAGAGAGAGAGAGACGAAGAGAATATAAAGATAAAGAGAGAAAGAGAAAATAAAGGGAGAACGGAGTAAGTCGACGAGAAGGTTATTTCTGCTCGTGGTCTCTGCGGCTGGCGAGAGATGTTATAGCGAGGATGGCTCGGAGCCCATTGGCGAAGCAAGCTTTTCTCGAGCTACCGTACTCTTCTACCCTTCTGCCGTTTGTCATTACGGCTCGCCACATTTTATTTATAATAATTGGTTAGAAACAGTTATGCGGTTCTGGCTCACACGAGGAAGACTCCGAGCTTCGAGGAGAAAAGGGAAAGGGAGAGAAGAAGAAGAAGAAGAGGGAAAAGAAGGGAGGAAGCCGGAGGAAGGATCCTTGGAATTTATGAAGTCGGTACGTTCCTCCGCCGCGGCGCTCTCTCGTTCCTCCTGGAAAGCAGGCCCCCGGAGCAGATATTCCGGGGTGTCTTGCAGGAGTCCTTTTGGAGGCCGTCCAGATGCGATCTTGAAAGCGTTCTGAGCGTCCGCACGCCCCATACCCAGTCTCGCATAAGGGGTTGGACGTCTTACCGCGAAGAGACAGATCGCGCTGCTGCGCCACGGAATGATAAACGAGCGGGTGTTACTGTATAATCATTCCCGAGGGTTGTGTTAAATATCCTCACGTACTATTTCGCAATTTGCTGCTTTTCTTCAAAAACGCTCCCTTCCTGGAAAAGTTTCGTGTCAGATATTGGAGAGAAGTTTGCAAAAAGAAAAAAATGTTTTAGTAGAAATATCATTCATTTTAGTAATTATAGTCTGCTAATTATTATGTGCGTGTAATACTCGGTTGATTGCGGTATTTTTAAAAAAACGTCAATGTCATCATGGAGCAATAAAATAAATTTAAAAAAAATTTCTAAAATTTTTACCAACTCAGGATAAAGCTCAGTGACATTTGAAAAATGTTTTTTCGAAGAATACAAGATCTCAGCATTTAAAAAATAACCCTAATTAATTTTACCATAGTGAAGTTTTGTTTGAAAAATTCTCGCAATAGAAACGTCCCGGGTGAAGTTCGGAAAAGGGTTTTGAAAAAAACATATACAGGACACTTCGCGTACGAGCATAAATATCGTTAGCCCTGGGGTGTCGTGTGTTCGACGACAACTTACTGGCCTTGGACGATCGTGAACGTGAAAGCCTCCCATGCTCGCTTAAACTGCACGATTCCCGACGGGGTCTTCGAAAACGTAAAATGTTTCGCGATAGTGTACGTATACGTAGGCAAGAAAAACGATTGAAGTTACCGAGTGTGTGCGAGAGGTCGAGAAAAGAGAGAGAGAGAGAGGGAAAGAAAGAATAAGGTATAGAATGTGGATAAAGAAAAAAAGGAAAGGCGGCGAGGTAAAAAAGTCGAAGACGTACGGAGTCAGTCCCCTCCGGGGGTATAACTGCGCGACTCCCGGTTTGGCTCGGGCCAACCCTCCAGCGCTTCATCCATCCACCGGAAACTCGCCCGCTTTCCGCGCGCATTACCAATGTAAATCCCACAAAGTCTCTTCCTTTTTCTCTCTCTCCCTCTCCCTCGTGCTCTCTCTCTCTTTCTCTCCTTTTTCCTGCTCTCGTGGCTTTTTGTCAAGCGAATTCTCGCAAATCGCTTTGAATACGTGGTCCAGAGTCTAGACACCTCGGATTTTCACTGCGAATTCAGCTAGCAGAAAGTCTGAAGTGCACGTAGCCCCATCGGGTCTTGATGGAGAACAAGGTAGAACGGCAGTTGCCTCTCACCCTCTCGTACCTTCCGTCGAAAAAAAAAGACAAAACGTTGCAGACGACGTCGATCCAATTTGGTTTAATTCACCTCAAAGACGTACGACGAAAAAAAAATATTTGTTTCTTCGTGTCGTATTATATTTTGGTTTCTTGTTTTGAATATATTTTAGAAAAATAAAAATATTTTTAAGATTCTAGTAAATTATATTGCAACGAATGAAATTTCATGTAACTTTGTTTTTCTCAACTTTGAATCATTTTAATAAAAATCCGGTTGAGAAAATATGTAATTAAAAATTACGGTTGCTTTTGTGATACTGTTGCGGAGGTCAGGACGGATTATTTTTTAGCGCTCATCTTACTATATCGACAAACCGCTTCACACCAAACTTCCCAATTCAAAACTTGCGAAACCAAAGTTTCCAACAATACGAAATCTCGAGCTCGCTACAAAACCGAACTCTTACCAGAACAAAACCATGAGAATTTCGCTAGAGCTGTGGTCACGAGAAGTTCCTGTGCACCAGTCCAAGACACGCAATCTTTCAACACAAAGATTCACTCGTAAATAATTATAATTTTTTCATATAAAATAACAATAATTTATCACCATATTCCGATACAAAGAAAACTAAACTAAATAAAAAATATATGTATTTTTTATTTAGTTTACTAAAATTTTACTAAAATTTAGTTTACTAAAGTATTTTTTATTTAGTTTAAAACTAAACTAAATAAACAAAATATGTATTTTTTATTTAGTTTAGTTTTCTTAGTCTTTTTTTATCTTAGTCTATGACTAAGATAAAAAAAAAGTAACGACCGAAGTATTTGGGATTCACGTATGAATCGTTGAGTGTTCATTTAGGTTTTACTTTTATTAAGTTATACTGCGTGTAGTTTTTTTTTCGGCTCGGTGAATGAAAAGATGCATCGACACTTTTCACCTGTTTTCACCCGAGGCTCGTGCGTCTCGGTTAGGAATCCGGTACTGACTTCATGAGGGAATCAATGAGAGAGACGAGGACAGTTTCGTTTCCTCGATTAGAGAGAATAAGACAGATGAGTGCTGGGAGGTAAGGCTGTATGACCGAATATATACGTGTCTCGTATGTGCGAGATCGTGTCTCCGGGAGTGCCATCCAGTCGGAGCGCTGAGACTGGCGGAGCCCTTTCGCCCGCCAAGAATCCCCTGGACGTTATTGCTGATCCCGGAGATTTATTACCAAGACCTCCCGCACACATGGCACTTTAATTATGTGTGCGCTCTAACGCCCGAAACGAATTGGCGAATATTTTATACTCGCGGTGCATGAGTGCGTCCGATCCTTAGAAAATTTATTATTCCCACAAGAGAGTCAGCGAACGGATGGATACAGGAAAGACGAGGAGAGAACGGCTTATTTATTCGTCGAGTATCGATGGTTAGCCCGAAGATTCGTTTAGCATGCTATTCCGGTCGGTAAATTTTTAACGATCGTCACTACCGGTGATTTTGCACACTTCATTTGTATTTTAAAGAAGAAAAATGCTGCGAAGATTTTTCAAGATTTATTTCGAAATTCGAAAAATTATGCCAATAAAGTTGAATTGAATTTATTTTAAATTTAAGGAAAAACTTTTATTAAAAATTTATTGATTATTTTATTGATTGGATTAAAGGTGTTATAATTCCTCTCAGGGAAATAAATCTTCCTCCTGACAAAATCTTTCAACAACACGATTCAGTGTCACTTACATATCTCTGATATAAATTTTGGTCTTGTCGTCTCGGCGTTATTTCATAAAATGTCACGTTCCAGAAGCAATTTCGTTGAACACAGTCGTTTTGATAATCCGCCTTCGAAATGGATGGTTCTTGTTACAGGGAAATACACGGTTCGCCAGATACGTCATAATCCTGGAGAATATGTAGAACGCTCGTAACAGTTTAACACGTTTCAATATAGACAAACGATTAATATTCATCGGGTGTGACAAGTCGATTAACGAGAAGCGCCGTAGTTGAGTTGTGACATATCGAAAGGGGAGAATAATAAACAAGGCTTGAGATACAGGGAAGAGATAGAAGCGTCGTAGAACGAGAGATCCTTCGATGTATATCGATACTCGCGATATCGTGGACTTAGGCCTTATCCGATGATGGAATACAGACTCGCTCTGTATAACGTGTCACTCAGTGATAATTTCCTGGTCAGTTTCCCGACGCCGTCTAGACGCCTTCCCCGAAGGCTCCCAAATTGACGTCGCAGACTCAGCGTCCTCACTTCCGTCCTCTATTAATTTGTCATGACGAGACAACCTTTGCGAGTTTGATTCACTTGTAGCTGAACAACGAAATAAATCTATTTTATACAAAATACAATTATATTATGCGCGTACCAATTTATTTGTTGTATAATAGAAATAAAGCTTGATGAAAAAATTAGAAAAATTCATTTTTATGAATTTTTCTCATAATTTAAAAATATTTAAAAAATACTTAAGCAATGAGCAAAATAATAAAAATTAAAATATAATTACAACGAAATAAAGAGAAAATTTTTTTTTTATGATTTCGTTGTTAAAAATAATTTTTTTATCGTCAATTTCAATTTAATCGTATTAATCGTATCAATTCGTATCAGCTAAGAAATGATATTCCAAGAATAATATTTTTTATCAAAAGTACGTGACTCAGTGCACAATTTGTGTTGCATATTTAATTTTTTTTTGTTATATAGAAATGATTGTTGTTGGAAGCGTATTCTCGTATTCTCTTCAACGATGAGATGATATCCGCTCGTTAAGAGTATAAAATATTTCGCAAGATTCAATATTGTTGGAACGTGATACGAAATTGCGATGTGCGGAAGAGATATCGGGGAAGCGTTTTCTTGTACACGCGATATTTTTATTTCCCTCATTTTTCTCTTCCCCTCTCGGTCTGTTCTCCTCTTTTCTCTTTCATCACGAATTCGTAATTTAATTTCGCAAAGGTCAGGTTTGCCATAAAAAAGCGTGAATATTTGAGTGTCAGGGTGGTTTCTACCTCTGCTATGTCTGGGCACATAATTTTTACGCGTGGGCGTGTCACCGCGAGAGTCTGGCACGAAGGACAATCCTTGGATAATAAGATTTCATTCGGTCGACCATTCACGCCGGGTACAAAATAAAAGCGAATGATCCCGTATATACTTTCGCCTCGTCTATTAGAATTTTCGGTCGTCTGACGAAATAACGTCGACTCTGATAAGATTTTATAATCGTCGCAAAGATATAGAAAACCGCAATTACTTGGTTTATAAAAAAATTTATAAAACAAAAATGTTCACAAACACGAATAATCTGCGTTATATCAAAATAAAAAAATTGAAGGTTGAAAAATTCTACAAAAAAATAATAATCGATGTCATCACTTGACATACAATGACAGATCTGTACACGGCTGTCTCGCGACGAAAAAGATTTTTAATAAGCTAAGATTTTATAATCGTCGCAAAGATATAGAAAACCGCAATTACTTGGCTTATACAAAAATTTGTAAAATAAAAATGTTCACAATCACGAATAATCTGCGTTATATCGAAAAATAAAAAAATTGAAGGGTAAAAAATTTTACAAAAAAATAATAATCGATGTCATCACTTGACATACAATGACAGATCTGTACACGGCTGTCTCGCGGCTAAAAAGATTTTTAATAAACTGAGATTTTATAATCGTCGCAAAGATATATAAAAAACCGCAATTACTTGGCTTATAAAAAAATTTATAAAATTAAAATATTCACAAACACGAATAATCTGCGTCATATCGAAATTAAAAAATTGAAAGGTAAAAAATTTTACAAAATAATAATCGATGTGTACACTTGACATACAATGACAGATCTGTACACGGGTGTCTGGGTACACCCGAGTGAGTCGTTGTAAAACTTAAAATGACGCGAAATGCCTCCGTTTCCCATGAATATGTAAACCGTTTTGTGACGAGGTGTGTACGCAGACCCGCGGAGAGAAAGATCGCAGAAACGAGATGCACGTGGCTCGGCTTCTGTTGAAACGAATGCGACGAAACCAGTCTCGTTCCACACGGCATGTGACACACGCTTTCCAGAACTTTACCGCCACTTTGAACCATCACCTTGGAACTTTGGCATACACGTACGCGAAATCTTCTCCAAGTTTAACGAGAATTCTCCTGATTGTCTTATAATGAATTCGAGAGAATTGTTGACAAGGGTCTCATTAGAGACGCACGATTGTTTACTTTCTTTTGTGCGACATGCATCTTCAGGAATTAAATTATATTCTAAAATATGGAAATTTGCACGATATATAATTTTATATTTTATAATAAAATAATAATTTTTTAAACAAAATTTAATTTTTAATTATATCGAATATTTGATTTTATTTTGCAAAATATTTCCTTTTTTGTGTAAAAAAAATTATGCTGATAAAAGAAAATCTTTCTGTTTCAGGTGAGTTTTGGAGATTGATGGAAGAAGATTTTCCTATCTTGCACGAGGGTACGATAAGATATCAGGAGAACGCTTGCGATATAGCTTGAATTGTGCCAGAACAAATTTTTATCGACGCGCTCGAAGGTTTGGTGATTTCGCATAATAATAGGAGAGGAGAAGAAGATCACATCGAATATCGCTGGTGGTGGCTTCTTGCCAGGAAGCCTCTGGCGTAAGGCGTTTCCCTCGACGTTTATCAATGTTTAAGAGAGTTGAGACCACGAAGAAAACCGCGACGAGTATCTTAATCATCCACATCCGTACCAGCAGATTTTATATCGAACCTATTCAATCCTCCGCCTATTTTGTTTCATTCACTTTCGGTTCTTCACTCAAGACACCCAATAAATCGAACAAATTTATTTTCCCTTCAATCTATTGGAGTCAATAGTATTTTTTAGTTACAGCAGTATATTTAAGCTGAAAAATCAAATTTACAACACAAAATAATTATAAACATTAGCGTATATTTTTTTATAACGAAATTATACACAAAATCCAAAAAGAACAAAATATCCAAAATAAATATTTATTGGATAAAAATACGTCTGGGTTGATTCGAAAAGAATTTATTGTAATTCGATAAATCTCTTCTCTTTTCTTGTTCTCGATACAAGCGAAGTCACGTGTTAGCGGCGTCGAAAAAAAGAAGAAGTGGATGTATACGGAGCGTATATCGCGAGGTTCCGTGCTTTGCCCCTTTCCAGCAGAGGATATAGGTAGTACGTGTGCAGACGCCGTAAACCCTAGCGCTTTATCCCGTCGTAGACGACCAAAAGGGGTACGCCGGCTCACTGATCGTTAGTTTCACTCGCGGAGAAATACCGAGGTCATTCCTATAGCGAAAAAAAAAAACGAAAAAGCAAAAATAAATAAATAAACAAAAACACGCTCGATTCGGTTTTTCCTTTGGCCTTTTCCGCGCCCGAGCCTCACGCTGCGAACGTTTTCATCACTTACGAACGATTTCCGGCGAAATCGCAAAAGAGAACGAGAGGCGGATAAAAAAAATATCTTCCTAGGTAGAATTTTGACTCAGCCACGAGAGGATTTTGCCGGTAAATGCTTTTGCCGGTATTTCTCTGTTTAATCTGATTTTTATCTCACTGGGAAATAAATTATTATTACTACTGTTAATTAAATTCTGTATTTGTTTGGAAATTCTGGCAGCTCGTATGACTAACTGCCGATATTGGAATGTTTGGCTTTGAAATCCCGGGCTTTGAAAAAAAAGGGAGAGAAGGAACGAGCAGAATGGAGAGAATTAAATCGGAAAATCCGCAACAAAGCCCGAATCTAGTAATTACAGTTTCATTCGGAAAAGGGGGGGAGAAAAACGTAAATTTTTCATTACCGTACTTTAGTCATGGCTGAAAAAAAAAGCGGAAAGAGAAGAAGCGGCTATTGTAACTTATGTGTGTTACACGTTTACGAGTGCCTCGCCTCTATTCACCTCGTAAAATGCGTTTTCCACTTCTATTTTGCTCCCGCAGCGGTTAGAAAAAAACAAAAACGACGAGAGCCAGGAGAGGGAGGAGGAGGGACGAAAAAAAGCACACAAAAAAATAAACACGCACGTATACGCGAAAAAAAAATAAAAAGAAAAACAGGATAAAAACACACGCCGCAAACTCCATCTCATTGTCCGCGCGTGTTTCTCGATGCGAGGCAAAAAAGAGAAACGTCCGAGGGACGAGGAGAGGGGTTGAATTGCCCATTCGTTGTAACGGGCTTTGTTTTATTTAACAAACCCGGCATATCGACGCTGCTCTGTGGAGTTCGGGAGAGAAAAACGCGCACTGGGGATGCGAAGAGAGAGAGAGAGAGAAAGAGAGAGGCCGAAAAATTGGGAGGGGGAAAGCACGAGCATCGGTTTTTCTCTCTTTCCGTCATTCCGATGTTACAATACACATACCCCCGATGTTCGTACACTTGCATTCGCTCACAATTCGTTTCTACGTTCACATTCGACACGGCCAGTTCGTTTAAACCCGGCTTTATTACTGATTACGAGAAAAATTGATGTTTCCCGGTTAATGAAGCTTTTCCCTCTCCAACCCTTGGGATATGGCCGCTCCCGCTCTTCTCACTTTTCCGCCGAACAGAGAGACCTCTCTCTCTCCCTTTCGAATCTACCCCGTGCAACTCCCATACTACAGCATCGGAGTAATTGAGATGCGTGAGACACCGCTATTGGTCCCGATATTGCCCAAAAGCTCGCGTCGAGCCTCGTAAATATATTCATTCGGGGCGTTTTTCTCATCGAATCTATCGCGAGGGTGTATATAGCTCATCCCTTTCCACGCGAGCCGAACAATTTCGACACTGACTTCCAATATGCCCGTACACATCGTCACAATTTTACAGCTTAAATTGGTCCCTTTTTGATTTTATTGCATAACAATTTTTCAAATCTAAACGCTCGTGTCGTTCTTGGTCGAATTTGAATGGGGAACAATAATTACAATTCCCAAGATTATAATTTTGCTAAATGTAAATTAAATTTCATTGAATCAAAACAAAAATTTTATCATTATTTGTAAGATGTGAAATTGGACAATTCGTAAAAAAATGTATTTTAATTCGTTTTAACAAACGTGCGTGTATTGAGGTTGGTACATAAAGGGACGCCGAAAGGGAGCGAATATCCTCAAACCCAGACGACATTGTAAACAGCACTCGTTAAAGTCCGAGCGTATACATAAAACAAAAACTCACCTTTTCAATGTGTCTGTTCTCAAACAATGAGAATAATAAGAAACTTTTAATTAAAACCACGACGTAAAAAAAGGGAGACGGACAGAAGTAAAGAGAACGAGAAAAAATAAGTATTTAGGCGAGGCAAAAGATTCGAAACTCTCGTGGCAATCAGAGGATGAGAAAAACACGGCCTTCACCAAAAAATAATGTAAACGAGGTTTCCGTTGAAATTCTTTTAATATCCCGGTCTCTGTCATTTCGAAACGCAAAAAGTCATTTTGTCCTTAATTTTAACGTTAAGCTATTGTACACTGAAAAGTATTTTAATGACGAAAACAAATGCAAAAAAAATTGTTACAAATTTTCATAATTAGTGTTTGTATAGTCTTGGATCTCATCAGGTCCCTTATTAAGTACCTCATTAGGACCTGGTGGAAGTGTACGTAAATGTCCAGTTGTGAATCAGCCTCGGAGCCGGAGAATTTCTCAGGATCCGCAAATAAATTAGATCACATCCGAATGAGAATGTCCCGGAAGAAATCGAGCACGAATGCGTCACTGACTGAGCCAATTTTCTAATTTTAAACTCTGGCGAAACGTTGGGTCAATGTTTGCAGAGCGGGAACGTAGAGAATGAGAGAGCGAGAGGAAAGAAGAGGAAAGAAAGGAGATTTGTCTCTTCGAATCTCCAGCTCTCTCGATCTCCTTTCCGAGGAGAGATAAAGGGGAGGACACGTCGGATATCCTTAGCGGAGTTGGGCAATGTCCTGTCGCTGGTATACAAGCGGTATATTCCCCTTTCTCTCTCTCTCTCTCTTCTTCATCTCCCCGGCGCGAGCCAACCCTCTCGTGACTTGAGTAAACTCGGGAGTTTCCCAACAGCGTACACGCTCCATCTGCTGTGACCTCTCCTTTCTCGAGACCTTTGCCCGCAGAGATCCTGATAGTTTGAATAACCGGAAGTGATGAGCACTCCATGACAAGGCGTTATGTACGCAACTACATCTGTGCCCGAGTTATTCCATCTCGGTGCATCACAATATAAACGTCGATTCGATCACAAAATTGTTTCTGAGCAGCTCAATTTTTTATACTGATGAATTTAGTGAATTTGAGAAAAAATGAAGTAAATCGAAATAATATTTGGGTAATTATTCGGATTTGTAGTGTTTGATCTCCTGAATACAATGCCGAAGAGAAATCGCCTAAGGTCACCCCCCCTCGCACAAAGATATCGACAATTAAAAAGAACAAAAGGCGAGGGGGGTAAAAATAACAAAAGGAGCAACTTTTTCATTTAATGTAGGCTTATGACAGTGGGGGGTCACCCCCCTGCCCCCTTACCAAGGTTTTGCCCCTGAACCTCATCGGGAGCTTCACGCCTGGAACACCACCAGGGAATGAGGGGTCTTATAGTTTTTGACCTCCTGAATACAATACCGAAGAGAAATCGCGTCGGTCACCCCCCCCCCCATGCAAAGATATTGATATTTAAAAACAACAAAACGCGAGGAGGGCAAAAATAACGAAAGGAGCAACTTTTTCATTTAATGTAGACTTATGACAGTGGGGCGTCACCCCCCTGACGCCCCTCCGGGGCATTGCCCTTGGACTTCATCGGGAGCTTCACGCCTGAACACCACCAGGGGGTGGGGGGACTTATAGTTTTTGACCTCCTGAACGCGTCGGTCACCCCCCCCCCCTGCAAAAATATCCACAATCAAAAATAACAATGAACAAATAATGAATAACAATTAACAATAATGATCAAAATGTGCGATCATCAATGAACATTTGTTTATTATTAAAAATATAATATTTATCGTCGTTTTCTGCTCTTATTTAATTATCCGTCCGTGTATTTCTGTCTTTCTAGATCGTAGAAATTTCAAATTTCCAAAACCCCATAACTTTTTATGGGGGGGGGGGTGATCGACGCTAATCCTTGATGGGGTTCCGTTTGGGGGGCCATAAACTAACATTTCCCCCGGCCCGGGGGGGGGGGGGGTATCATCCGAATAATTACCAAAATTTGTATTCTTCATGTTTTTGCGAGTTTTGGAGCAAAGTAAAGTACAGGAGAACTGAAATAAAAATGGAATACTAAAAACTGAACTCGTATATATGCAGACATTTTACATCATACGATGAAAATAAATTTCATTTTTAAGACCGAATTGTCTCGAATAATCCGTGTGAAAATCGTTTCACTTCGTGTTCAATCCACGGTATACAGTTATATATGTAAACACACAACGTAACAGTAGATTTGTCGGAAGCGTCCGATGTCCATTTGGCTAGTATTGTGTTCGTCAATTGCAACTTCGACCCCAAAATGGCCAGTCGCGAACGTGGCGGAACGGCGATCGAGTCGCGTTGTCCGATCTCTCATCCCGCTGTTGTTCTCCGTTCCATGGCGTGGTCATCAAAAAGGGAAGAGAGATGCACATGGAGATAGGAGAGTATACGATGAAGTTGGAGAAAGAGAGATAGATATTTCGCGGTAGAAAGTATGAGAGGGACGGAAAGAGAGAGAAAAGAAAAGAGAGAGCCGCGGTGACCCCGTGTGTCGCATTTGCTCGCGCGCAACGACCCTCTTCGCGAATTTGCACGTGCAAATATTTCCCTAATGCAGAAGTACGGGGACAGTTCGGTGCCCAAAACGCTATTCACTCTCCAACTCTGTGCACGGGTTACCGAGATCCAAACGGGACGTAATTTCGTATATAAACATAGAGGAAAAGCTCTCTCGTGTTTGTGAGCTTTCATCGCTACGAGTCTCTGTCGATGAAAATCGTTCCACACTTGCGTTTATGAATAAATACACGGCGTTTGCGATGTTAGAATCAAAAAGGCGCAGGAATGATGAGATTTCATGAGAATCTGACATTCTCAGTGTAAGTGTCGATGATCGTCATTTTTAAGAAGTTTTAGAAATGTTAAAAAATGTTTAAAAAATAGAAAAAAACGTAGAAATCAAATTCTCATTTTAGTCTTTTTTTACTTGCGTCTCTTTTATGTATATATTGTTCTGAAATTTTTATGTCCCAGGGAATTCCTTTTGTTGATAAAATTGTCGATACGATAGAGGTCGATTCAGGAGTCTCACCCTTGTTTCTTTTTCTCTCCCGCGTCGTTTCTCCCATCCAGAAATCCGAGAGCATGATCGTCATTTTTAAGAAGTTTTAGAAATGTTAAAAAATGTTTAAAAAATAGAAAAAAAACGTAGAAATCAAATTCTCATTTTAGTCTTTTTTTACTTACGTCTCTTTTATTATGTATACAATATTGTTCTGAAATTTTCATGTCACAGGAAATTCCTTGTTGATAAAATTGTCGATATGATAGAAGTCGATTCAGGAGTCTCACCCTTGTTTCTTTTTCTCTCCCGCGTCGTTTCTCCCGAAATCCGAGAGCATTGAAAATAATGACGTATGTAGATTGTCAGAGTTGTACCGATTTCACTTTCCATCTCACTCGTTTTCTCTGTACGCTTCTCTGCCTACGGACGAGGGGGGTGAGAGAGAGAGAGCTTTTCTGGTCAACGTCGATAATGTGAATATTTCATTTGACCGAAATGTAACGCACCGATGAACGCAACCGCGCCCCGTCGCGCCGCACACCGCACCGGCAAACATCGCGCGACGCTGACGGAAATTGTATCAGGTTTTAACTCTCGGGCAAGACCAAATTTTGTGGTGCCGCGTAGTAATTTCAGGACAGCCCCGGACCACATTCATTCAGCCAAAAGCGCGATCTCTTTTATTCGACCATTCCAGAGTTAAATACAAATACACTTAAATATTTTTTTATTTTTTTTATTCTCATTAATTGATTCGATGTTTCGAAAAATATTGTTAAAAAAAGGGAAAAGATATTACTTCGAGACACGTACCGGTGCTCCGGAACGTCACAAAATGTTCCGGAGTCTCTAACACAATTTCGGCGCACCGCCACCCCTAATTTCCATTCTACGTTCGATAATTCTATAAATCACGAAGGTGACAACGTACAAAAGAACGAAGAAGCTCAAGATTATTCATTTTTCATTGTAGAACAAGACAATGACGAGATTCCATTTAATAATCTCTCTCCCCTACTTTCGGCATTCTCCTCCAATAAATCACGCTCTCCCGTATATTAAAATTAAACGCGAAAGATATAATTTGTGTAATTAATAAATCGCCGTCGTGGCTGCATTCCAACTTTAAATATACATGCTACACCGGCGTGCGCGATAAATCAGTGGATGAAAGGGCAAAAGAGAGAAAATTAAATACTCGATATCTCCTTTCGCGCCGTCAGTGGAGATAAGAATACGTAAATTGATCATTAATTCATAAAAGTTAAGTCCCCGTTAGTGGATCAAAAGGTGTAATGGGCGGTGCGGCTTTGACATCCGGGGAGTCATATAAAGCTGGCGAAAAATAGGGCTCTTTATCGCGAGAGAGCTTGGCGCACATGCTATCGCATACGAAGCTATCGTCGGAGCAGCACGAGCCTAAGTGAGCAAAGGTACCCTTTCAAAGTGAAATTATACAAGCTAACGTATACATATACAAAGCATCATGGAGTCGGGGCTAAAAAGTATGAGAGAAAGAGAGAGAGAGGAAAAAAAAAGGAAGAGTTATATAGAGGGGGTGAGTGCGGGTGGCGGAAGGCTGTTTAGAGGGTGGGTCAAAGCACCTCTTACGTTTCACTTTGCGAGAGTTACGAGCTTAATATAGTCGAGGCCCAAGTCTACGAGCGGTCGAGAGAGAGAGAGAGAGGAGAGAACGACCGGCTGCTCGGTCCGATGGCGAATTAAAAAATGGACGCGCGCGCTCGCTCGTCCGGGAGAAAGGGCACACACGCTAGAGGAAGTCGGGGGTTGGTCTTGTTGCAAAAAGGGCCACTCCGGTAAGGGAATGAGAGGGCAGAGAGAGAGGAGGCAAAAGCTCTTAAAGCTAGTGACGATAAAAAGTAATGAAAGTAGTATAAGACTCTGTGTGGCATTTGCTCCCTTGCGGAGGACGTCCGGGCATAACAGAGGCGAGCTTTCTCATTCTACGCTGCCGAGCTTTTTCCCTGTATAACGTTTTTCTGTGTACACGCGCATCAGAGGACGTAAGATAATGTTCGTGTGCACGAATGAGCTCTTTTTGAGAGAACTCTGCACACCTCCTGACCATCCTTGCTTAATAACCTTCGATTCGAATTGACACAAAAAGTCGAGAACGAAAAATTTACTTTTTTGGTCTTTCGTTTTTATCTGAGCAAACGATGCTTTTTTTGTTTTTTATCAGCATTTTCAGATCTGCTTTGTTGTTGATTATTCGGATTATGTTAACGTATATAAATTATTGCGTTCATTTTTTAAATAAAATAAATAATACCATCAGAAGTTGAATAAAAACAGTAAAATAATGAGAAAAGAGAAAATCGTTGAAAGCTCTCTCACGAAAATTCCCATCGCTCGATCATGATTTCGCGAAATGAGAAATTAACGAATTTCGTTGTTCTTTTTTACTCTCAAACCCATAACTAATATGCAAAACGAGTTTTGGAGAGAGTGCTCAATTGGATGGCAGTTCTGGGATGCCGCGGAAATGGAAATTTGATGCGTGGTTTTCTCTCGTTGGTGGCTCGCGCGTTGTCGCGTCAAAATTCGTTCACTTCTTCTCGCTCCGACTCTCGATTTTTATCTCTTTCGCTCCACTCGTCATATATACTTGGTCTCGTACCTTTTCCCATACGATTTCCGTGAACAGCGACGATTCTCTCTCCAAAACTCACTTTTCCTCTCTCTCTCTCATTCTCTCCCGACACTTCTCACGTCCCATCAACTGACAAAACTAAATTATAAAACCGTCAATCTCGTTGGGCGGTCGAACGAGAATGGCCATACGCGCGCTTATGGGTAACGCCATGTGCGGAGATCGCATCGGCGCGAGGGACCGAGGAGAGCTTTCGCATCCGTGTGTGTCCGCACATTCGCGCTCGTATCATACGCTCTCGCACACATTTTCAAACGTAGATATGAAACAAGAGATAGAGCCGGAGTACGAAATGAACGTGCACTGTGCACCGCGTCGAAATAAGGAAAAAGAGAGGAAAAAAAGGGAAAAGGAAAAAAAGAGAGAGAGAAAAAAACTGTGAAGCTGAAAAGGGATAGAAATCGATACTCGGGCACGGGGGCAGCAGACGTCCCATCCGATCCGCTTTTGCCCGTGCGACGTTTCTTCTTCTCCTTTTCCATATTCCCGTTTTTTTTGCCACACGGAGTAGAAAAAACGATGAAGAAAAAGCGAGGAAAAAAAAATTAATCGAAAAAAAGCTGGAGAACGCCGTAATTACATTCGTGTGACACACACCGTAGTCCGGCATTTGTACGTTTCCTAATAGATACGCGATACGGTACACGCCAGAATAGTTAGAGGACGGCAAATCCGCATGTACATATATACATACACATACACATATATTATACGTACACCATGAGCTTTCGTCACACGAATCCGCATACTGTGTGTACGGCCGATAAATTACGCGCATTCGCGTACTCGCTTCCTGGACGAATAAAAACGTTTTCCAAGCAGGAACGAGCGAGAGACGGAACGAGAAAAAAAAGGGGAGAGAAGGAAAAAGAGAAAAATACTTAGGAGAGAGGAAACACGAAATGGTGACTATCTCGATATATATACGTGCATTATGTACCATATACCATATGAAAATGAATTCACGTTTCCTTTTTGTATGGATACGAGAATGCAGGAAAATCGTACAGGAAAAAAGAGAAGAGAGCTTTCGGTCCAGAATAGCCGATAAGGAGAGAGAACAGAGCGTTTCGAATGTGGCACGATCTCCGTTCGCGCAGGCAGCGTCCGTTTTCATTGATAATTCGCCCCGGGCATTCGCTAATGCGGAAAAGTCGCCACGGCCACTTGAATCCGGTTTTCCGCGGGTCACGTGTGCGTGAGCTTTATGCAAGCGACGACGAAGTTTCCGGGGATTCCCGGTGAACCTCCGGCTCCTCGAGATTCGTTCCGAATGAAGAAGGCAAAAGATATAAAGAGAGAGCGAAAGAAACAAAGAAAAGAGATGGAGAAAAATGGAGAAAAATACCGGCAAACCTAACGTTTCTCACGAATTCCGAATGCGTATACATTCAGAAGCTGTATAAAAAATTACCAGTGGACGGGTTGCTCCGGGAGGGATGAAAGAAGGTAAAACTGCAAAGGGATGGAGAGAAGTGAGCCAACGAGCGGTTCGGAGAGGGTGAGAAAGGGGCAGGAAGGAAGGAGAGGCAGGGAGTCGAGTACGGTAATCTTCCGGCTGATATTTTATGTGCGTTCTCTCTGCGACCGAGTGTATAGCTGTTCTCTCTCTCTATTCCTTTTGCATCGTTTCACTCCGCTCCTTTTCTTTCCGACCTCTCTTTCCCGTTTTACAGGCAAACTGGACTTTGCGCACACGACGATTCTCTCTCTGAAAGCGAAGAAATTCTTTCCACTATTTCCTCTTTTCTCTGTTTATTCGCTTTTTTTTCTCGTATCTCTTGCGTTATCCGTCCTTCCTAGCGCCGGAAATCTCATGCATCATAACGACTAACCGCTAATAATTTTTCTCTCTCGATATCATATGGTTCGAGTTAACCAAACATTTTTTGCTTTTCTCTCTTCTTTATTAAGGGGGTTGATCAAACATCGATGATATTAGACAAAAATAATCTGAATTTAAAATATGTTGTAATTCAGATGAAACTGGACATATTAGAACGAAAAAAAGTATGCCAGGTCGACCGATTTTTTGAGAAATTTAATTTCGAAATATGGGAATTTTGTACAGCGTCTTATGGCGCGATGCTAAATAAACGCGTTTAATTGAAGGTTAAGTA
>JAPYYX010002220.1:0-21296 GCA_030522605.1 Cremastinae sp. B BG-2022a | reverse complement strand
AACATTTTCAAAAAAAAAAGATCCCGATCGGATCATTTTTCGCGAAGTTATGGGCATTCAAAAAAAAAGTACCGTTTTTTTTGAAAAATCGATATCTCAAAAGTGGCTGGACGAAAAAAGCTAAAAATTGGCATGGTAGCCTCTTTCAATAGATACTAAAATACAACAAATTATGGAGAAAATCGGAGATGCAAAAGCTATAGATGGTGTCTGAAATGGGGTGGAATGCCTCATGTGGTATAGAAATATTCAACAAAGAGGAGTCCGTGTATTTCATTAGCTGTTACAGATCTCCAGATTCTTCTAGTAGTCGGACATGTTGGTCTAACTTTTTTAGGAAAAAATTTCCTACTAGGATACGTATGGGTCATCCAAGATCAATTAAACGACGTTGCGGCGATGACCCTCTTAGATTTTTGTCATTTTTTAATAAGTTTTTATAGATGTGGAAATAAGTCTTTAACTAAATTTTTAGCCCTTTATCGCTTTCCCTTCCAGAGGTATCGATTTTTGAAGAAATCATCGTAAAAAAATCATATTCATGACAACAATTGTAATGACCTAATTCGGGGAAAGTGATTTCAAGTATTTTTTGATGCCCGTTCTGAAAAAAAAACAAGCGTTGAAAGAAATTTTTTCTAAATTGTTTTTCGGCCATTTTTCGTCGAAAAATTGAATTTCATTTGGAAACCTTCGATTTCATTCAAAAAAATTTATCAAATTCTACGTCGGAAAACAAAAATTTTGAATTAATTTATTAATTAATATAATAATTATTTAATCAATTTTGAATTAAGAAACTTTGAATAACTTCTAGTAAAAAAATTGAAAAACATTTTTTTTTTCGGTAATTTCAATTTATTTTCCGTTGTTAGATCTCGTAGCTCATTTTTATTCTCTAGAAATACATAACTTTACTCATATTTTATTTATGAGTGAAATTTTCTAAACTACCGCGCGGAGTTGTTATCCATTGACTACAATTGATATCGTCAATTTCATTGGCTTCCATCACCTCGATCAATAAATCCTGCAATTCAGGATGATCAACTCATCGTCGATTTCAAATTCACAAAAAGTTTGACAAAACTACGTATTTTTGGAATACATCATCCTTTAAACTTCAGGCGTTAACGCGCCTGATTTATCCACCAATCATGCAGTACCTAAACATGGCCGTATGGTCTCCAACGAACCGGAGGCTACTCAAATAATAATAAGAATAATAATAATACATAAATGTCAGCAGGGATTTTCGAAATGTAATTTAAAATACATCCTGGATAAATAAAAATATCGACTCCGGATTCCAGGTAAAATTTGTTTATCAAAGACTTTAAAAGAAAGGAGAAAAATGCCTCTTGGCGAAAAACCCAAATGTGTTCGATGCAAAACGCGAGAAACTTTACTTTGGCACGCGACCGACGCCGGTAGCCTCTGCAATACTTGCCTCGAGGATGAGAGAAATGAAAATTGTGTCAAAAACGAGGACGACGAAAAAAATGGGAAACCCTCAAGGAAGAGCACAAGAATTACTCGTTATTGCAAACCGAGACCGAATTCTAACCTCAAAAATGCTCCAAAAGGAAAAGGACGTCGACATATATTTAAAAAACAGGTTTTAAAAAAATGTATATTGAATGAAGTAACAACATTTGATGCTTAAAAAAAAATTCCTCGATAAAAATGTATCCCGATATAGAGATACAGAATTTTTTTTTTTTTAATCGGTGAAATACTATAGTTTATCCAATGAATCAATAATAATAGCTCCAATAAGAGGAACGAAATAATAAAAATACAAAGGGAATATTTTTGTGTCGTTTACAGCCAATAAAAGCACCTTCTGCTGTTGCCACTCCAGTTACGAGTAATTTTGTTTTCTACAAAGGCTCGTACTTCCAAATCGGAGATATAGTTTCAATGAACGACATCGATGGAGGAATTTATTATGCTCAAATAAGAGGATTATTAACCGATCAATATTGTGAAAAGAGCGCAGCTGTAACCTGGCTATTACCAACAAAATCAAGGTTTTTTCTGTTAAGAGAGTTTTTGCTGGCGCTGCATTAATTGCGATACATGATTTTAATTGAAGCAGCGGCTTTTAGTAAAAATTAAAAAAATTGGAGATAAGTTTTCTAGTGTTATTTCAGAAAAAAAAAATAAAAAAAGTTTAGTAACACAGTTATTCATTTACACACTTTTGTAATTAAGTTCTTTTAAACAATTAAGATCTTGGTATGGTGATGCTTAACTCATACGAGTGCAAGAGGAACAGATGCAAATCAGATTTGCCATTTTCTCAGAGTTTTTTGATATTTTAGAAAAAAGAAGAGAATCACATTACTCTTAGATGGAAAAAGAACAACATGGTTTTTTTTCGAAAATATCAAAGATCGATTTCGATATAGGACACCTCAGCATCACCTTGAATACAATTTCAATCTAAATTCTTAACAAAAACTTAGTAAAAGAAAAAATCATTTATGAAAAGCATCAAAATTTAATATTTCATATTGAATTATATATATATATTTCAAATTAAAATACAACAAAATTTCTTTTTCCACATTTTCAAATGAACGTGGATAGAATGTTAAAAAAAACTGGTCAAACCATCTGAATGCTAGAATTAACACCACGAAGCATGCATAAATAACGCTACCTTCCAGTTGAATTATTTCTCTTGTGCGACTGTAACATCTCATAAAATGTTGGACATTTCCAAATATAGTGATCGAAGTGTTCGAATTTTATTAATATTGTTAAAAAAGTCAATTTTTGCGATAATTACTTCTAACTATGTAAGGTATACTAATCATATAGACTATGTTTTTTTTTCCAAATATTTTGAATGGTGTATTTTTGCAGTCCTCCACCAGACGAAGGATTCAGTCCAGAAACTTACATCATTGGACCAGAAGAGGAACTCCCCAGGAAACTTGAATGCATGGAATTCGTCATGCACGCACCGTCCGATTATTATAAATTGAAAAATTCACCTTATCCGCCACCATTGACTGAAACTGGAAATGGTTATATCTGGACTTCTCTTAGAAACGAGGTTGCGACATTCAAGAAATAATTTTTGAGTCTAATCAACTTCTCAGTCTCGGAAAATAAATTTGAAGACATCAAAATTATTTTTGAACCTTCAAATAATTTGAGACCTTTGAGACTTTAAACTTGTGAAACTCGAGGACTAAGTATTCGATGAATGAAATATCGAATTAAAAAAAATCAAGGATTTCTTGTCTTAACATTTATAGTAAAATTTAATTTTTGTAAAAAAACAGTGCAAAGATTAACGATTGCAAATTTATTAAATTCACATAATCCGAGAGCAATATCAATGATTAATCTCATATTCTTTTTTATAGTCGTTTGCTCTCAGAAGGAAACAGTGTAAAGTTGAAAAAAAAAACAATTATTATTTTGCAGATTAAACTGTAAATACGTTTAAAATATTCTCGTACGAGATCTCACAAAGTGTTTCGCACAAACTTACATTTCGTTCGCTTCTTAAATAGGGGAAAAGAAATTCGATAGTTCGACAATGATTTGGCATCTGGTATCCCTGCTTCATGAAATTCTCGATTAATTTACAAGGAATGATTTTGTGAAAATTAAAATGATTCGACACTCGTACTCGTAACATTTCGATTTTTATCGTTATATTCGACAATTAAATTCTCTTGGAAAATCTATTAGACTGGATGATTTAAGAACCACTCTGCAAGAAGTAAAAATAATTTTACCCTCGATTTACTCACATTTCAATCTTCATTCCTGAATTTGTTGATTCAATTCTCTCGAAAAATAAATTTAAAACATCGTGTACGTCTCAAATCTAGGAAGTTCGAAAGCTATTTCGTTAGAGTAAAAGTTCTTTTAAACTCAAATTACCGATTTCGATTTTTCCATTAAATACTATATGACGATAATTTTTGAAAAATGAATGAAAAGTATACGTCTTTGTATTGAGAATTTGGAAATAATTTCACGAGAAGTAAAGATTCTTGACCCTGAATTTACTCGCAATGTCTCAAATTTTTTCAAAATTTTTTTTTTCTAGATTTTAATTTCGAAAAAAATCGTGTTATCTTTCAGCTCTGATAATTGGATTCGATTTTTCGATAATTTGAAAGTCCGAGCATGGGTTTGTCCTCACCGGAGCCGACAGGATCATAGATCGAGGAGGAAAATTTCGAGGGATTATTGGTCGCTGCGCAGCGGAATGAATTATTTTTCACCCTGGTCTCGTCGTTCATCGTCCGATCGTTCGAATTTGCAGAGACCGGTCAGCTTGGCTCCAGCGATGTCACGGCTGGTCAGAATTTGAGGTCTTTTATTGCCTGCGGCAAGTCCGGAAGCTTCATGTCCTTTATCTGCTGCGGAATGTTCATGTTCTTCACCGCAGAAACCGCACGGGCGGTCGCAGCCGTTATTCCCGCCTGCGCACACCAACCACAAAAAAATCGCTTTTTTTCGTCGCCGTCAAATTCTCGAAGATTCTCATTTCACTTTCATATTTTTTACGTACATTTTTATACATGAAACTTCATCAATTACAGTAGTGAGTAAATTAGACACACAGAATTTATGAGAAGATGAAGTGAGCAAGCTTCTATTTTCTATTGAGTTTCACTAATCTTTTGTTTTATTAATGATTAGTAATTACTAATTTTCATTTATTTATATTATTAACCCTCTGTCTATGTAGGGTTTTTTAGCACCTTCGGCGTATGTACGGGGGTCGTGTTCGGCGGCGTGCTACCAAGCGCACACAATTCTTGATAAACAAATCTGAAAAAACCCATGGTTCATTTTTAGGGTGTCCTTTACAAGTACGAACAGGAATTTTTCGGATTATTTTATTTTTAATATTTTTTTTCAACAAATGTAATAGTATATTACACACCGAGGGCAGTAAAATAAGGAAGGTCTCAGATCACATGTAATTGTCGGCCGAGGTCGAGGTCGACAATTACATGTGATCTGAGGCTTCCTTTTTTACTTCCCGAGGAGTGTATACGATTTTTCTCATCGACGGAGCCGAAAAGCGACGACTTTCGGCCCGGCGGTGAGAAAAGTAAATTTTCGAGAAATTCGGATAAGTAATTTTGGCCCGGACACAATCGACCCCCCTACATAGACGGAGGATGAACTCTTCGAGGTCGCACTGTAATTTTGCTACTTCCGCGGTCGAATTCCTAATCATCCCTGAACACTTCTAAAATGGGAATTAATATTTATTGGAACCCAAAAGTTATTATTTAAGACTGTAAGATAGCTATTTACAGTGTAAAAAATAATATCTTTAAAAAAAAATCAAGATAGAAAAGAAAACTACTTTGATTTATTGTTATAGATAATCACTTGGGAAAACCTGGATCTGAACGTATCTGCAAAAAAGTCTAATTATTGGAGTATCTGAAAACAGGCGATTTCAAGGAGTGAAAAATTGAGAAAAAATGTTTTCCTATAAGTCGCTCTTTGTATACGCGGCGACTTGCCCTCAAATTTACATTATTGTGGCTCGTAGTAAAATTGATAGAAAGACGCTAAGTTGAGGCTTGCCTTATTTGTCCTAAGTTTTTTTAGAGAAAAGGCCGTGTACTTTTTCGATTTGTGAAAGAACCTCATTGAAAAATTCTTCGCGAGTCGTGTACGATCCAGTGCGATCACGGAGGGTTAATAATATATTTATAATTATACTTTACGTAATTATGTATTTTCATAATTATATTCAATATAATTATAATTATAACAACAAAATTAATAAATTGTATTAGTAATTACTGTTATACGGAAAAGTACTGTTTAGTCTAAAACGATTAGGGATTGGAAAAAATACGGAATACTTTATAATTTTTGCGTTGGGGTTGATCCAATTTTTGAAAAACTTGATTAATTTTTATCACAATTCGTGTTTTATTAATTTCAAAGTTATTTTGATATGGTACATTAAGGCACGTCATAAGGTCATTATTGTTGATTCTCTTCAAAGAAAGTTTAGAGAGCATTAGAGAGATTAAGACAGCTAAATTTAGAGTCGATTAAAATTGGATTTTCTTTTTTCTTTATATTTATAGAGGGGGTCCCAGGAGAACGTAAGTGCAGGTTCTCGGAGAGCTAGTTTGTCTCGTCTTGAAAATCCCCTAAAATACAGCATCGTTAGCTTCAAACGGTCACCGTCACCAAGCGGAGAGTTTTACTTTTTTCGCTTGAGATGTTAAGGTAGTTTTTAAACAAAAACGTTTCTCTGTAGAATTTCTTGTCAATTTTCAAAGTAGGAGTAGCGTGAAGTTTTATGAGACAAATTTTTTAAAATCAATATCTCGACTTCTGGATGGTAAAACGTCTTGAAATTTGGTATACATTTTCATTCAAGTATTATCTAGGCCTATGCAAAATTAAAAAAAAAATTGTCTCAAAAAATTGGGTGTGACTCCCACCTTATTGTTGTATATTATCGAAAAATTGAGATTTTGGGAGAAAAAAAAATTAAAAAAAAAAGGTTTTTTTTATATGCAATAAATATCGATGTCGATACATTCAAAGATTCCTTTTTTGATAATATTCAAACTTGATGATTCTCTTCTATTATGATATTGAAATTGTTCAATTTTATTTTTGTCGTCATGTTCAGGAAAATTTCAATCAGAGATGGGAATTCTGACAAGTGCTACTTTTCGATATGTCTTGAGAATTTATCAAAGTTTTTATATACTATGTCAAAACAGCGCAATCTCAAGTGTGCTGTCTCAGTTTTTCCTAGATCAATTTTTTTACGATCGGAAGTGGTACTGGTAGCTTTTGAAACAAAAAACGAGTGGTCAACATTATTATGTGGTGATCGACATTATTATTTCCATTATTTTAAGACTATTCGTTTCTTTTTTAGGATCTAGGAAAAAAAGTAAAATCGAATCTTCAAAAACTAAGAAAAATACGATTTAAGTTTTACAGTGAAAGGCTCGAAAATCGATTTTTTTGTCGCTACATCTGTCACTGAATCGAATATTCACTGTGCACGGTAAGTATCTCGTTTTCTATACGGTAAAATCTTGCTGTATATTGTATACTGATTCATATAACGTTTAATATTCTCCAGAATATCTACAAAAAATTCGTTTTTTTGTAATTTAAGATTTTGTAAAAATTGTTGCAGTTAGCTTATCCGAATCTACCTTAACAATTCAGGAAGCGAGAAAAGGGAGAAGCGGAAAAAAAATTATTTGCAAAATTGAAGTAGCTTAACACAGAAGCAAGGAGAAAAATAAATTTAAAATGAAGAAATGTAGGAAATTTTGTTAAGAATGTACTGGAGATAATTCGAAACTGATTCGAAATAATTTGACTATATTTTTTGAATATTGAATAAATTGAATATTATACGTATTCTTATGCATATTCATCGAAAACGAAATAATAATAAATTATAAATATCGAAAAAAACGGTAGTAGTTACTTGTAAATTTTTTCTCAAGATTTTTAAATATTAAAGAATCTTTCTGTCAAATTTCATTAACTCGTCCACTTATGATAGCAAAATGAGTTTTTCTCTCTAACAGTACGTAAAAATGAGTTAAAATGATGAGGTTTTGTTTATAATTTTTTCCTACATTCAGTGTACATAAAAAACGTTAATAAACGATTTTTAACAACTTTGTCTAAAATTTCTGTTTTTTAATCGTTTAAACAATAAATAATATGGAAATTATTGATGAAACATTAGAATTCTAAATATCACAATAAAAAATTTCATCTTTCTAACAGAAAAACAATGACTAAATTCAAGATGGATAAGTCATTTTTGTCAGGGAATGTACCTTCCAGTGCATCCTTAACAGATAAGTATATGGATTAAAATTAAATCATTGGGCAAAAATCGAGAAAACGAAAAAAAAATTAATGAAAATGAAAGGATGTCCCTTAATCGCTTTAGATTTAACTTAACAATTTAGACAATAATAAAACTTTTTTCCAATTTTCTAATCTTACCTCTTGTTTTTCAAGTTTATTTTGCTCATCGATCCTTGTGAGGATCTCCGTCATGTTGGTCTCAAGGACCATTCCTCCCATCACAAGCTCATTGAGAATGTAATGTACTTTATCCACGTGAAAAATGAGATCAAGTTCACAAACATTCTCGAAACATTTGTCCAGAGTTTCTACGAATACTTGAATCAGATCGAGGATTCCAAGCTCCGATTCTGAGCTGTCGACGCAGAAAACAAAGTAGAGAGTTGCATAATGACGATAAATTAGTTTATAGTCCGAGCCCCCAATGAGACTGCCACCTTCCAGAAAATTGCACACATTGTCATCTCTCTTTGAGACCAATTGAAACGTTTCTTTGATTATCTGTTGCTGCATGTCTTCATTCTTGAAAAAATAAGAATACACATATTTTAAATTGATATGTTTTTTTCTGATGAAATGATTTTGAAACATGTTTTAGTACTTCTAATAATGAAATGGTTTTGGTAATGACAGATTCTCTTTAAGGTAAAAGTCGCGTGAAGTTTTTAGAGACAAATTTTTTTCAATCAATATCTCGACTTCTGGATGATAAAACGTCTTGAAATTTGGTATACATTTTCATTTAAGTATTATCTAGGCCTATGCGAATTTAAAAAAAAATTGTCTGCAAAAATTTCACGCTACATTAAGGTAGAAGTCACGCAAAATTTGATCAAAACGATGAGGTTTTGTTGACATTTTTTTTTTCAGTTCAGATAAAAAATGTTAATGATCGAGTTTAAACAATTTTGTCGGAAATTTTTGTTTTTTAATTGTTGAAAGAATAAACAATATGAAAATTGTTAATAAAATGTTACCAAATTATCGAGTATCATAGTAAATAACGTAATACATAATTTCAACTTTCTAACATAAAAACGAAGACTAAATTTTAACATTTCATTATGAAAAAGTTACTTTTGTCAGGGGTTGTATCTCCAGTTAATCCTTAGAGCATTATTCGTTTAAAGAAATGTGAAAATGATTAAGTTTTGTTTTTGTATGATAAATAATCGTTTTGACATCTGTCAATAATCATACGAGACAGCTGTTAATAGAAAAATATGTCAAAAAACTTACGAAATATTCGTAGAATTTCGAAAGCCGAGGCTTCCCATGATTATTAAACACTAATATCGCTTTAATCATATTTATATGTTCAAAAAAAGGCTTTAATCACAGGAGAGTAATTTTTCCATAGATTTTTAAGGTTAGATCTCGTTATTGAGGTTATGTTCATCGAGTTCAGTGGCACGATCCTCTTAGGATTATTTATATATATTTTTCATATACTTATTTACAAATTAACTTTTTTATAAAAAAGAACAAACTTATCAGCGTCTATTCGAGATTTCACGAGACGAAGATAATTTCATCAATTATTCATTTTCGGTCGATACTGAAATTATCGACAGAGCACGGGCACAACACCACCCGCCCTTCGCCGCCAATAAAAAAAGGAATCTACCTTACCGATCAAAACCATATTGAACGAGAATTCTTTCTTACCGTTAGAGGCGCCACTGCTCAATTCTTCGGATCGTCCTGTGTCCTGTCGCACGTCGCACTGTGGTAAGTGGCAGTCGGCAGTGTGCGTTCGAAGGGGGAGAATTGTCGTCCGCACTCTTCGAACGTGTTTTCGATGTTAGGACCACATCGGGACACCCAAAAATTGAAAAAATACATTCTCGAAAGATGGATCATCCGGGTCCGAATTTTGTTTCGTCGCGAGTGAAAGATCGCCGAGAAGTTCCTTAAGAGTTTGATCCAGATATCTGTAGCCTTGGTAAATGGAGAGGAAGAAAAGTGACTATCTCGCGCATGAAGGGTGAGAAAAAAAATTTCGCAAACACTGATATTTATTGTGCATTTATATATAATAAATG
Organism: Cremastinae sp. B BG-2022a; assembly: GCA_030522605.1. Classification (NCBI taxonomy): domain Eukaryota; kingdom Metazoa; phylum Arthropoda; class Insecta; order Hymenoptera; family Ichneumonidae; species Cremastinae sp. B BG-2022a. The sequence continues at coordinate 11,379 of JAPYYX010002220.1, read as the reverse complement.
TATACTCGATGTACGCTTTTTCTTTATTTTTCTCAAATGTTTATCAATTGTTGACATGAATATTCTAAGAATAAAACTTGCTTATCACCAGCTTGTGGAAAAACTGAGTTTTTCTGTCTTGAATGTGTTTTGCACACATTTTGCATAATTGTTCAGTGTTTAAAGCTGCAGGTGTTTCGAGATAAAGCGACCAACGGCGAAACACGTTAATCGTAAAATAGTTTGACAGATCCAAGGTTGATTTGGAAACCGAGCGAAAAAAAAGGAAATATAACGTTGAAACGATACTCGAGAGCTCTTTGGTAGTTAGGAATGTATATTTCACAGTTGCTAGCCTATTCATATTTCTACGAAGCCAGAATTTCCATTTGGGTAGCGATTTTTCAAGTTTTTTCGAAGCTAACCTAACTTTTTGTCAACATAACCTCAAAAACTGAAGCTCAGTGCAATTTGGTTGGTTGTAAAACGTGTCCGGCTTTTTAAATTGTTATTATGGCGTACTGTGTGGAAATTTGCATTAAAAATGTTTGACAGATGGACAGGATACAATTGTTGCCAATGGTATTGCCGCCAGCAAGTACTATCAACGGCAATTCAAGCGGCAAGGGTAAAATGTCATTTGTAAGGCGTCTTGCCTTGGGATGCGTCGTCCTTGCATTTATGGGCCTACTTTACGTTCCGGCTTATCACTCGGTTCAGGGCCCCTTACTTGGCATAGGTGAGACTTCATCGTCTGTGGGAGCCTCCGGTGGTTTGCACTTCCTTGCATCCGTAGGTATGCATCATTAACCATTGCTTCAGGCCTGATTGAACGTCCCTCATTTTATTTTTTATACCTGTTTAAGGAGGTACTCATGTCAAACAAGTTTAAGGTGTTTCGAAACAAAAGTCCCAATGATCGGTATTCCGGCAAGATTTTGCAATGATAATTTTAAGAGCAATCGCAACCCTCAAAGTTATGAGATTTCGTAGGACTCGGATTTCTCTCTCAAAATCGAATAATTGAACTTGAAAAAGTTACAGTACATTCCTTTTGACCCCAAAAATTGTCCTCTGATTTAAATTTTCATGAGAATTTACGTATTAATCAATAAAAAGAAAAGAGCCCAGTAGTGGACCCGTGGTCGGTGCCGAGTTTCGGCGGACGCACAAGTTAAGCGACATTGGCCGCGACCAATACTTGAATGGGTGACCGCTTAGCTCGCACTTACTGACCGGTCAACGCTGAGCGGGGAGGTGGCTTTTTCTAGAGATTTCGAGGTTTGACAACTTCGAAATACCTAGTAAAGGCCGAATATGAAGGCAATATGTATGGGCAAAACGAAAGGCACGAAAATGGAGGCAATGAAAGGCATAAAAAGCTGTAAAAACCCGAACAGGGTCTCAAGGTTTTTTTTTTAATGAAAAAAGAAACAAACAACGGGCGTCTCTCCCGCAAGAAATCAGTTATCCGATTTTTGTTTATTTTTTAATTAATGAATAAATAAATTCTTATGAAAATTTGGACCAGATGTCAATTCTTGGGATCGAGAGATATATACTGTAATGTTTTTAAGGGGTTACATCTAGTTATCGGCCGAAAAAAAGCACGTTTTTTCAATTTTTTTTTGGGAAAATGATTGCATTTTTCGAACTGTTTCTTTTACCATAGTAAAGGGAATATTGTTTACTATGTTTCATAATTTTTTTAGTGTAAAAAATTCACAAATGGAGCAGGTATAATATATTTTAAGAACCGCTGTCTAGTAAGAGGCCTTCCACGGTGACCACTATAAATTCTACACCGATCATCTGAAATAAAAAACTAAATACAGTTTTTGTATCGTATTATCTAGTCTATCGAAGGATTTGATAAAATATTAATTTTTGAAAAAATGGTCGGCGATCGAAAGTGAAAGTCTGAATTTCTTTGAGGAAATCATTTCATTTTCCTTGATATAAGAAAAGTATGCAAAATTGCAAGTAAAGCGATCTAATCATTTTTGAGATATCGTGGTCACCGATATTGAAAGAGTTGTTCCGAGAAAATTTTCACTAGACGTAAACTCTTGAAGGGTTTATAATAAAAAAAATTATAAAACGTAGTAAAAAATATACCTTTTACTATGAAACAAAAAACAGAGCGAAAGCTGCAATCGTTACTCCAAAAAAAAATTCACCAAAACTCGCCGTTTTTTCGGTCGACAACTACATGTAACTCCTTAGGGCAATGCATTGCCCTGAAATGGAATGGAAACCAGGTGACCACCCAGATTTCGTAAATTACGGATTTATCAATTAATGAATGAATTGTCATGAAAAATTGACCGTATCGTCGTTCTTTGGATAGAAAAGAATGTATGACCGCTGTTTTCAGCTGATTTTTAGAATACTGAGGGAGAAATCTGTAGAGAAAAAATTTCACTCGCACCGTCCCCTTGTGATTTTTCTCTACAGATTTCTCCCTCAATATTGAATTCGGCTCAAAAATGTACGGCAATATATTCTTTTAGACCCGTAACAAATGATTCGATAAATCGGTAATTTACGAAATCTGGGTGGTCACGTGGTTTCCATTGCTCTTAAGGTGTTTCGGTACATAAGCGACTATAATCAGAATGTGATAAAATTTTATCAGGATGTTCTTTACATAAAATACGTGAATATGATTTTTTTCAAAATTTTTATCAACATAGTTTTCGAGTTATCGATAGAGAAATATAGAACGGAAATGTTTTCCTTAATAACTCAATATGTTAGACGAATATTTTTTGGGAATTTATATTCGTTTATTTAATAATAACGAACATTGTTTTCATTTCTTATTCAATTCTGATTATTTTTCGATTCCCTATCTGTTTTACATGTTAATTTCTATGTTCTATGATAACTGTATCAATTATTCGATTTTGAGAGAGAAATACGAGTCTTACGAAATCTGGGTAATCACGTGATTGTGATTGCTCTTAAACATGATATATCTGAATATTATTTATTTTTTAAATTTCATCCTTATTGTTTCCAGTAATTAGAAAAGAAATTGTTTATTTTTTATGTAAATATAGCCGTGCACTTTGTGTATGAGAATTATTAAATTTCTTATAACTCAATAAGCAATATGAATATTTTTTGAAGATTCAGATCTATTCATTCAAGAAGAATTACCATATCCTCTAAATTTTTATTCTATTTCGATCATTTTTGAATTTCTTGTATGAAATGATTTAATGATAATGCCATAAAAATTTCCATGTACATCAAAAATACCAGTGGAAAATGTGTGTCGATTTTTAATAGTGATTTGTTTTAAATTTGAAATACATATCAACAAATATCATTGGTTATACGTTAATTTTCTATTCAGCCATTGAAAATTACAAATTCTTCATCTAATTTGTGAAAAATTTCATTGAAAATCCATCGCATTTAAAGATCTCAAATCGTAGACAAATTAAAATCATAAAGGTAAAAATAGAATTAATAACAACTAACAATATTGATTATCTAATTTTTTACATGTAGCGGTCAGAAGTTGAAATTTTTCTAAAGTAACGTGTGAAATTGAAAAAAAATGATTCAAGGGTTTCAATTTTCCAATACTGTTCTTAAAAAGACTATATTTTTCAGACTTAAGGTCCAAGTTCTACTTAAACTTTACCATGTTGCAAGTACCTTCTTAATGTTTTTAAAATTTTCCAGCATAGTTCTGTTATTCCTTCCTCTTTTCATCTTGTATTTTTCAGTTTGGTGCATTTTGTTACATTCTCTTTTGTATGTTTATCTTTTAATTCCTCCTTTCTTTTCATTGTTATGTTAACACATAATGACTTTTTTATGACGATGTCAGTTTTTGAATCTCTCAAAGCTTTTCTGAACTTTCTCTTTCTGCAAAAAAATCATGCGCAACATTTAGAGACATTACCATCAGCTTGTAGAACCTTGTAAAATAAGGACGGTAAAAAAAATCATTTTCAACAACAAATTTCATGGAACTCGTACTTCATTAAACAATTACTCTGTAAAAAAATTAGTTTCAAAATTCTGTTATCAATTTCAAAAGATTAAATTTTCATACACTAGCATAAATCTATTCAGTTCGTTTGGCTGTCAAATTTAAATTACGAGGCTGCTTATCGTCTGAAATTGGGGGATACATTTAAAAAATCAGTGATATGTCATTGTGAGTCGTCTTTTCATTAATTTTTTTATTAATATTTTGATTAAGATGACATTTTTTTGAATACATCTTTTTCATATTTTTTTACACCTTCCTGTCTTTATTAATAACTCAAACTAACAGCGATGTAATTATAAATGACAAAAAAAGGTTTTGCCAATTTTTCAGTTGAATTACCTGGCTGGGCAGTCAACACGTCAAGGAATTTGAATTCATACATCCATCCGGACAATGTGACAACGATTCTGAGCCCTCCCAATGTCTGTAAACCTGTTCCTTATCTCATGATCATTGTTTGCTCCGCAACAGGAAATTTTGATTCGAGAATGGCAATCCGGAGCACATGGGCCAATGATGAGGCTCTTAGTGATTTTTATAAGGAGTCCGTCAAAATCACTTTTCTCTTAGGAATGAGTGATAATGACACAATTAATGTGAGAACAGAAAATTTGATAATAATATGTAAAAATAATAATTACTACATGTCATTAATTATATAAATTTTGTGTTTTAGAATTCAATTATCGACGAAAGTCTTCAGTACAATGACATAATACAAGAAAAGTTTCTCGATACGTATAACAATCTGACACTAAAATCTGCGATGATGCTTAAATGGGCAACAAGGAATTGTCAGAGTGCGAAATATCTCATGAAAACGGATGATGACATTTTTGTTAATGTTCCAAGTTTGTTAAAAATGTTGAAGACGAGGCCCCAGATCGCAGGGACTCTTGTCGGGTCAATTATCTGCAAGGCACGACCTATCTCCGATCCAAAAAATAAATGGTGATTTCCTTTATCTTTTACTTTTGAGATTAGATAATTCAGCTATGGCAAAAAAGATTTCGTCAGAATTTATTGAAATTTTGAATAAATGTTCTTTAGTATATTATGTGAAAAAGTATGTAAAATTTCAGTACGTTCAACCGTGTACAAATGTTATTTAACATTGAAAATTGCAGCATTCCGTAATCTTCAATAAGAGGTCATGTTAAAAGTTGAAATCTACACCAATCAACATCTTCATTTCTGCAGGATTGAGCGTACTCTATTTTTGCACACCTTTTCGTATGGCATTAAAGAACACTTGTGCAAAATTTTAACAAATTCTGATGAATTTTTACTTTAAATTAAGATAAAGATATTTAAATTAATGTAATATGAGCAGTATAATCCCTGACAAAAGTAACGTTTCATAATGAATCGTTAAAGATTGACTTTTGTTTTTCTATTGGGATGTTGAATTTTTTTATTGTTACTTACGATGATACTAAATAATTCTCTGATTTATTATTAAGGAGATCGCGTAAAATTTTTTGAGACAGATTTTTTTAAAATGTTGCACAGACTAGATAGTACTTAAATAAAAATGTATACCAAATTTCAAGACCTTTTATCATCTAGAAGTCGAGATATTGATTTTTAAAATTCATCCCTAATACATACGTTCTTTATACATCTATCTGCATACATTTATCTACATACATACATGTACAAATTTATGTATAATACATGAATTCGGGTTTATAAACGTCTCCAGAAGTTTCGATATCACAATTGGCACAAATTCATGTATTAAAATGTGGGCATCTCATTTGTGAGTAAATTCAAAAAGTCTTTGTGCAAAATTTAAAATGACATTGAATGACTCAAAATATATTCTATTCTAAAGTGTAAGTTCACCTCAGTCTCTAATGAAAAAATCATAAACTATTTTGAACATTTTTTCGAAACATGCAATTTTATTCATTACTTTTTGTACATCTTTTATATACGTAAATACTGTTTGTTGCTTTGTATTATTATACGCTTTGCAAATTAATTATAAAAAAGTTACTTTTATCAAGAATTGTACTGCCCATACATTCACATTTTTGTGTTTTTTTTTAAATTTCTTCTATATTTCATTTTATATATTTTTAATTTAATATATTTGAATTTATATATTTATATAATTTTATATATTTTTAGGTATACACCTAAATATATGTTTTCGGATCGAACATATCCAAATTACTTGTCAGGAACAGGATACGTAATGAGTTTGGATGTGGCGAAGAAATTGTACACGGCTGCGCTCTCGACACCGCTTTTCCACCTCGAGGACGTATACATAACAGGAATTTGTGCAAAAAATGCGAAATTGCGTCCGACGAATCATCAAGGTTTCAGTTATCTTCCAAGAAAATTGGATGTATGCGTACTCAATGGCGCAATGATGGCCCACAAGGTGAATGCAACTATAATGCACGCAATGTGGAACAAAATTCGCAATAGCAATGCGACGAATTGCCCGGAACATTCCGAAACCGAGAAAAAAGTAGCCTTGACAAAGAAAACAGGAAGAAACATCGGATATTTTCTTACAAAGAGAAAAAGAAACAACCGATGCGACTGAATGGGTAGAAAAACGATATCTTCCATTTTTCTGTAGAGTTTTTCCTGTTTCCTAAATTTCATTTTTTTCCAGTTTTCAGAATCGTTATTTACTTTAGTAATTCTATAGATGATTGAACTCTTCCAAAATTAAGAGAGGATTTTTTTTCTCACACGGATTTTACTCGAAAATTTCAATTCATGTTATACATATTAATATTATATTTTATTTTATATTATTATAGGGTGGCAAAATGGGGTACGCCAAAGATTTTGTGAAAATTTTCAATATTTCAAAATTCGATAAAGTTTAATATCAAAATAACGTTTTCTTTGCTAAGAACATTATACTTGGTGATTTGAAAATACATTTAAATGGATATTAAAATTAAACCCTTGAAACAAGGCGTTAAAGCCAGTAATAAGTGAACAAATTATAAAAAAAAATTTTATCACTTTTTGGAGGGGCACCCCACTTTATTCGCTAAAAAATTTATTTTTTCCCATGGCAGCTGAAAATTTTATTTCTTTCCTTTAATTGTGATTAAAAACCAAAAGATTTAGCACATTTAAACGCTTGTAATCGTCAAATTTTTTCAAGTATCCAATTTTGCCACGCACCCACCCACCCTATATCGAATACTAATATGAACAACAATTTTTTTTTAGTGTTGTTGATATTTGTTCATGTTCTTATTACATCAATCATCTGTAGAATTATCTGAAGTTTCAATTATTTAATTGTCATTTAGTTTCATTTTTTGGGTTTATTTAAGGAGAAATTGGATGCATCATTTTTGGTGAACGTTATTTTCAAATAGTAAATTTTTGATTTTGTACATTTTTTAAGGTGACGTTTAACCCCTACAAGTGCGAGAGGGATAGATGCAAAACGGATTTGCTATTTTCTCAGAGATTTTTGATACTTCCGAAAAAAACAAGAGAATCACATTATTTCCTGATGGGAAGACTACAACGTGATTCTTTTTTTTTCTTCGAAAAATGTTTATGGTAATTATAGTCCGACTGGTAAAAGAATCGTCTTCGGCAAAGTTCGGAATGAGATAGGAGGGGGTAAATAAGTGAGGGTCAAGGGGGTAGTGGGGATTGGTGGGGTAACTTTTCCGAAGACGATTCTTTTGACAGTCGGACTATATATACATACTGCAAAAAAGACACGGCACCGTTGACGACTTTGATTTTTTATATCTGTTTTTTTTTGTTACTTGGCGTCAAGACATTACCGTGTCTTTAGATAGTTTAGCGACTTCTCCGAGAAATGTCTCCAAAATTTTTTTTTTTTTTCGATATATGGTTACATTCTATGATAAATAATGATAACATGGAGGGACAAGAAAGTTTCTATCAACTTTGAATTTTTTATGAACAAAAAATTGATATTCGTGGAAAATTGCCTGAAATGTGGTTGATGCCTCCAAGATACCGAGACTTTATGTACCTAGATCACGCTTCCGTGCTTTAGGCGTGCAGCTCTTGGTGGTGTTTAGGCGTGCAGCCCCCGATGGGGTCCAGGGGCGAAGCCCTGGTGGGGCCCAAGGGCGAAGTCCCGGTAGGGCGGTTGGGGGGTGAAGTCTCCCCCCACTGCCACAAACCTACGTCGAATGAAAAATTGGATGGGTAAATATTCGGCAGAGAGAGAGAGAGAGAGAGGGAATCAGTTAGTTAGTGAGTTTACCCTGCATACCCTTATCGGGTTTTTACAGCCTTTTTCTCTTTTTGTACCATATTTCCCTCTCTCTGTAACCACCGTCCTATATGTCTCTACTCCCTTACATCTCTACCAGATTGCGTCCGCAGCCGACTTCACGCCCTAACCTGTATCGCATTTGCACATTTTTGCACACGGGCATGGGAAAACTGCGAAAAACCCACGGCGATAAATTCGGTGATGCCCTTTCTGGGTATTCCGAAGTTATCAGACCTCGAAAGATCTAGAAAAAGCCACCTCCCGCTCAGCGCTGATCCGTTAGCCTATGAAAGTTCAGCGATCACCCATCCAAGTATTGGCCGCGCCTAATGCGGCTTAATTTGTGGGACCGCCGAAACTCAAGCATCGACCACGGGTCCACAACTGTCAGTCAGGGAGAGGGAATCATTTTCCATCGAATCTTCTCCTCGCTTTTTGTTATTTTCAATTACGGATATCTTTGTACGGGGGGTGACCGCCGCAATTTCTCTTCGGCATTGCATTCAGAAGGTCAAAAACTATAATTCCCCCCACCTCCCGCCACCCTCCAGGTGTTAAAAGCCAAATCACGATATACTCAAGTTTTTTATAAATAAATAATTACTGGGCTTTAAATTCCAGCCTCCCCCACTTGAATATTATTTTTCATGTCATTATACAGTGATAAATGAAAAAAAAAATTTCCGGAGCCGTTTTTCGGAGAAGTCGCTATATAATAACCATGTTTATTTTCAGAGAAAATAGCAAAGTTCGATTTTGCACGATATAGGACACTTGAACATCTTAAAACGTGAATTTTTTTGTGTTAACAACAATATAAATTAAAAGTTTTAAAAGATTATTTAATAATCAGATTACTTGTATATTTTAATAATTAATATTGCTCAAGCAATTTTGAAGAATTGGTGATTAATTTACATAGCTTTGAAATCATTTAGTCAAAATTTTGTATCTCCAATTTTTCCTTAAATATTGCATTTCACGGATTGGTTTTTATTTTTCGATTAATCTCGCTCGACAGAATCTTTTTTTTTCGTAATTAGTGATACCAATTTCATCCCATGTTTTTTCCATTTCTCATTGGAGGAAGAATCTCAAGTTAAGAAATTATTCTTAGGAGTGTGCGTGAATGCGTGTGGCCAAAGTTTCTCATTTTTTTAGACGGAATGGAACGGAGAAAACTAAGAAGGTCGATAAACGAGAAGAATAATGTGAGAGTGAAAATAACCCTAAGGGAACGTTTTGAATATATTTTTCCAGAGTCCGAGTATCTTAGGACGTAAGAGAAAAAAAGAAAAGAAAAAAAGACATCCAGTGAAAAGAAAGAAATTGTCAATTAGGTCTCAAAATAATGCGTACTAATTTTCGGTAAATTCTTCTTTTTGAATTTAGTAAACTTATTTTAATATTTAAAATTTTATTTTCATAAAAATTTAGCATCAAATGCTCTCGTTTTTGATTTCGGTTAAATGTTTTTTTGTTCGTAGAAAATTTATTTTTGTTTATAAATTATTCAGTATCATGACAAATTCGCATAGACGAAATGATGTCTATTTAGTAATTGTGATATTTTTTAATTTGTTGCTTCCACGTATATTTTTATGATACTCGAAGTTAGCATTTTTGGGGTAATTCTATTGACGAAATTAGTAATATTAATGGGTATTAATATTGCTAAATTTACTAATATTACGCCACTTTTAATTGAAATTAAAAGTAGCGTTATCCTGATCTTGAATAATATAAATCCAAAATTGATATTTTGTTGCTCAGAATCTATAATTGTTGAGGAAATAGACCATGGGCACTCTGAACTATTTTTTTCTTGGTGGTAAATATTTATACCCACCATCAAGGTTTTTATATAAATACCGTAAAGGTATGTATATGTATACAGGAAAAATTTTAATTTTTTCAAACGACCCTAAAACTTCACCGTTATTGTTTATTGGATTTGCTTTAAGGTGATGTTTAGCCCATGCGAGTGTGAGAGAGACAGATGCAAAGCGGATGCACTATTTTTTTAGAGATTCTTGACATTTTAGAAAAAATGAAGAGAATCGCATTACTCTTTGATGGAAAGAAAACAACATGGTTATTATATTTTTTCTATTAAGGATGAACTGGAGATATAATCACTGACAAAAAACTTTTTCACAATGAAATGTTAAAATTTAGGGTAATTCTATCGACGATTCACTGTTCTAAAAATTGTTTTCATGATTTTGACAACATTTTTTTAGATTTTTAGATGATTTTTAGAAAAGTGAATCATCAATAGAAATACCAAATGTAGTCATCGTTTTTTTTGTTAGAAAGATGAAATTTCGTATCATGTTATTTACAATGATACTCGATAGTTTGCTGACGTTTTATTAACAATATTCATGTTATTTATTGTTTAAACAATGCAAAACGAAAATTTTAGAAAAAAGTTGTTTAAACTCGGTTATTAATATTTATTATGTATACCGATAGTAGAAAAAAAATATCAACAAGACATCATTGTTTTAACCCTAGAACGGTAACCAGGGGTCTTAAACGACCCCAGGAGATATGAAAATTTTTTATTTTTACGAATTTTTCAAGTTTTACCCTTTTACTTCATTTTTTCACTAACTTTTCGGACTTGAAGAAAAATACCTGCAAGCCTACGTTACTCTGTGTTAACCCTTCGTACCCGTTGTCTTTCGTATGAACGTCATGACCGTTGTGATGAAAGAAAATTTCACGCTATTGCTCAAGCGCCAAAATTAAAATTTCTAATTTGCGAAGAGGCGAAACTTTAAGAGCAATCACAACCACGTGACCACCCAGATTTCGTAGGTCCCGGATTTCTCTCTAAAAATCGAATAATTAGACTTGAGAAAATTACAGTATATTCGTTTCGATCCCAAGAATTTGCCTCTGGTCTGAATTTTCATGAGAATTCACGTATTAATGAATAAAAAAATAAACAAACAACGGGTGCGCCTTCCGCGAGAAAGCCGAGTTCCGACCTTTGTTTATTTTTGTATAAATCAATAAGTGAATTCTTATGAAAATTCGGACCAGAGGCAAATTCTTGGGATCGAAAGGAATATACTGTAATTTTTTCAATATTAATTATTCGATTTTGAGAGAGAAATCCGGGACC